>CM076572.1:658274507-658554586 GCA_034641835.2 Pinus albicaulis
TCGTTTGGTTGTTTTCAACCTCTATGGTTCTGAATGTCCCGCCTACTGTTCAATCAGTTCCTCCACTTGAAAAACATCATGTTGATTCCAAGGTGGACCTCTCCCCTTCTTTGCCTATTTCTGCGTCCTCCTCTTCTACTTCGCCTGGTAAAAGTCTAGATTCAAGTAACCAGGTAGCTAAGAAGAAGAAGAAGAAGAAGACAAAGAAGAATAAGTTTGATAAGAGAGAGGCTAAGACTGCAGCTACTACTTCTAAAGCACCTCCTCTTGATCAAACTTCCAACCCTCTATGGAAAGTCAAGTTCCCATGCATGTTGTGCGCAGAAGACCATATTCTTCGAGACTGCCCTGGCATTCCCAAGGTGCTCGAAGTATGGTCCAATGGTCGCCCGTTGTTGCCTTTGGCCTCTAGGAGTCAAGTTGGGGGCACGTCTTCAACTGGTGCTGGTAAGGCTCCTAAGAAGTAGGGTAAGATTACCAATCCCTGTAAGTTGTATGAAGGGCACCATGCCATTCACCTTTTTCCGTATATGGATGAAGCCAAGAGAATTTTGGACAACTCAACCGTTTCTACACCATGCCTACCGGCTAGTTATAAGCAGCCTTATTTGAGTCCTCCACCAGCTGATGCCACGATTGGTCAGGAGTCATCCTTGATATATCCCACTCCCTCATAAATTAAAATTCAGGAATCCATCCCCGACAAACCATAGCTCATTGGATCGGTTGAACTGGCTCCGCCTGTGGTGCACTAGGTATTTTCCGTTGAGAGTGGACCTCACGTCCCTCAGGTTCTTCTTGTTTCTTTAGATTCCTCGGACTTGGAAAAAGATTCTCCTGTCCCTATATCTCAAGAAGCTGCTCCTCCGCCTCCTGTGATGGAGGTCCCAGAGGATACTCCTCCTACCTTCGAGATGGAGGTCGTGGAGGATGCTCCTTCTTCTTCCATAACACCAGGGGAAGACCATGTCAGTTTGATGGTAGCCCCTCCAAGTAGTTTGGTCGCTTCCTTTGACTGAAGTCGATTTGCAGGATACCGCCTTCATCTTATGTGCCTTTTGAGATAACAATACACACCTCTAGTCTGGTCATACCTAGCACTGTTATAGATGAAGGCGTGTCTATTAGTGTTCTATCCTCAACTACTTGGAAAGCTTTCGATTCGCCGCCGCTTGTGCCTGTTACGCAGAATCTGTTAGCGTTTAACAGAAGAACTAGTCAACCTTTAGGGATCCTTCCAAGGTTACCTATTACATTTGGAGGTAAAACCGTCCATATGGATGTGATGGTTGTTCCAGGCCCCTTGGATTTCAATCTGATTTTGGGGCGTGATTACACCTATGCCATGGGAGTGCTTGTCTCCTCCCTTTTTCATGTGGTCTATTTTCCACATGAAGGACGGATCTTGACCATTGATCAGCTTTCATTCTTTGGTCCTGATGTGGAAACTGGCCCACCATCATCCCTTCCTGGTTTTTATCCACCCGTTGTATCTACGCCACCGCATGTCAACTATGTGGCTACCTACCCCGTGCCTATACTCAGTGATAGTGTCGTTGTGCATCAGGTGCTGGGGGCATTGGGTCCTGACTTCCAGGATGTTTTCCTTCCATCGGGAGTGGAACTCTTGGAAGCGATGACTTTTTGTTCATTATGATGAGGTCGGTCAGAGCACAATTTTTTCTCTTGTGTCAAGCTCCTTAAAAAATGAAACAAGACCGTCGGATCATAGTTCGTTTTCTTATGTCAAGCTCCTTAAAAAATGAAACAAGCTCTTATGAGGATATTTATTTTAATGTTTCAACCTCGTTAAAACAATGAAACACATTCCCGTTCAATTCGAGTCTTTGATAAGTTCTCGTAAAATCCCAGTCGAGTCTTCCTCTTGATCTCGTAACTTGAACCTTCACTCCATCTACCTTTCATATGGATTGAAGCTTGGGGGGCATGTACCTCGAATTGAGTCACCATGCTGGGGGCATGCGTACTATTTCAAGCACATTTTGTTTCCATTTCAAGCTTGCGTAAAAATGAAACCAACTTCAAGCAGAGTTTCCTGATTTCAAGCTTGTGTAAAAATGAAACCATTCCCATTTTACCTTGTGTGATTGCCATATTATCAGCCTATTTTGCCAGATGAGCCTTGGTTTTCTCACTCCATCGTCACTATCTGCTTGGCCGATCATATGCCTTCACTTGGTTGTTTTACCCATTCCTGAGGAACCGCTGTGATGAGTGGTCTTGTTAGCCAGCCTCTTGACCTTTATCTTGTTCTGAGTAGTTCCACCATCACCAGAACCAGTTGCTTCCATTTATACCACTTGTTCATCCAGGAAGAGTCATCTTTCAGCTCTTTTCTGACTCTCTAAAATTGAAAATATTGTCGAGTCGCTTGTCATTTTGATCTCATTAAATTGGCTGCAAAACGACATATACCCAGTATACGTTTACCCCTTTTTAAGGCTGGGATAGATTATTTACGAAAAATGAATACCCTAGCCTATCGCACTAGGAGGTTTTCTCAGACATAGTTTTCTACCTTTTCGAATCTGAGAAACTATCTATGAAAAGGGACTGTTGCAGTTTACTTTTCCGCTGTCTTTTCAAACTCTCTAAACATGAAAAGATGTTGTTTTCTTCCTTTTTCAGACTCGTTAAAACCTGATGACATCGGATTCTGTCGTAATGACGATACTCAGGTTCCTCCTTCCTAGGGCTCATTAAATGTACTAGGTTGGATTTGTCCGAAGGACAAACTTATATCACAAGCATATGCTATCCCCTTCAAGATTTTTCTTAAAAATAATTGGGGTACTCGCCAGGAATGGTGGGGAAAAATGAAACTAGTGTCATCATTGTGTTGGCAGTATGTCGCTCTTGAACATGGCACTTGTCTGCATTTGTGTCGGGTTGGGGACATCTCATCTCATTTTCTGTTTGCCTCCATGGGTTTGGGTTATCCTTTTTTACCTCTAATCTGCTCTTTTCCTCGTCATCATGACCTCAGATATTTTGATGTAAAATACTGCCAAATCCAGTGTCATGCCCCCAATATGTTCAAGATAATTTGACCTTTGCAGTTTTCAACCCTCCTCTGATTCTCTACCAATCTTGATTCACAAACATTATGTTCCTTTGTCTCACGTTGATGATGTGGGAAACATTATGGCCCACCTTCGATCAAGGTCACTTCCTATCGACTTCAGCTCATTATCCAGGAAGCTAATCTAGAGACTCCCTTCAGGTACCTTGGAGCCTGCATGCCTCAATGGCAGGTTCTTCGCATTCGATGCAAGGTTTTCATCATTGGCCTTCGATCGAATGATTCTATGGGTGTTCGACACTAGCTCACTATTCACATTTCGTGGATTATACCTATAGTACCTTGAGGGCCATCGTCATTATTGGTGGTTCCTCTCGCGTCTGTTAACGACTTTCATCATTGGTTGGTAATCAGACGATGTTCTTGCATGTTCAACTTCAGCTTACATATTGACATGCTAGGACTTGTACTCTGTACGAGTCGAGATGGATTGAAATACCATGGGTTTTTTCTAATGGAATCCAGGCTGTGAATTTTGTGGATTATCATGATTGGTTACATGACTCATTGATTGGACGGTTGCGACCATACCTGAGTTTGCTTGTTGATCCTTTCTGGATGTCTGTGTCCATACCTTGGATCCTGATTATTGTATACTATGTTATGGATGGCTATGCCCATACCACACATTATGTGTTTGAGATATCATTTGTATTTGACTACGCAGGTTTCCGACAGCAGTGTTTTCAGTTGGACACGTTCTCATAAAGAATTTCACCCCTCTCTCTCTTTCGGGCCTCATGCTTTAGGGGGCATCTGTTACACAGTAATTTGTCACCATCTTTGAAATCCCCCATCCTGCACATTGGAGGGCCTTTTCCATGACGCGTGAGTAGTGACATAACCTAAAACCACTTTCATGGCATCCCCCTTGACAAGGAAAATCATTCCTCTGAAGACAGTTTCCTTTGAAAAACCCTAAAAACTGATCTTTTGGCCTTAGCGTGACAAGCCAGTTCAGCCCTCGCGCCAATGGGGAAAATCCACCAAAGAGGGCGCGCCAATTGGCACTTTTTCCCAGTGTCTTGCCTATGCCAAGCTTAATAAGGGTTTTCTTTTAAAAATAAATGGCAGAAGTTTGATTCCAACAAACTCCTGAAAGAGTCTCTAAAATGAGTTGGGAGGTTTGGATCCGAATCTCCATGTATGGGAGGTGGTTTTCCACCCATCATGGAAGCTTCCTTGAGGATAGGGCCAATCTGAAAATTGTAGGGATCCCAACTCCCCCTTCCAACATCTATATAAGCTTGCCATTTTCCCTTAGCAAGCTAGTAGTATTAGTAGTAGTTCTGATAGCACTAGAAGCAAGAGTTGAATCTATAGCAAAGAGACTATCTCCAGACAGCCTTTGAGAGCCAAGCCGAAGAGAGAGAGCTTTGTCCCATTCCCGATGAGCTTCGTTGAGACGTGCTCCATTGTCAACCCCGCTGAAGGAAGATCCAGCGTTAAAGCCTTGGGTTGTATCTTTCCTTTGTTATTATTAATGATAATAAACTTTGATTATGGTTTCATTCATGTGTCTTTGTCTTTGATGCAATGAATTACATCCTCTCTGACTGATGTATGGTTACAAGTTTTAGATTCTATGCTGTGTATCGTTGTGTTTCTTCGCATGCATGTAGGTGTTCAAACACGTTAAGTGGAAGGATCGTGATCTGCCAAAGCGAAGGATGGGAAGCGTCATCCTTTCTTTGACGACCATTGCATAGGACCTGAGGTAGGCAAATTGTTATGTTTTGTCATTTTTGTAACTAGAGACCTGCGTCATTGCATGTCTGATTGTTGCTAGACCCAATCTGGGCTAGTAGGGATCACGTCTGTCCGCAGAGGGGATTTACCTCTCTAACACTCATTTAATGACTTTGAAAATGGAAGGAGTAATAATGAAACCTAGGACATAACTCAATACTCATTTGACAATAAAAATACATGTCAAATTTATTTGAAAATATAACAATTTGACCTAATATCCTATCAATCACATGAAAAGAGTACACTTGATCATTGGTGACTCATCGGCACTAACATTGGCTCCATCTAGGGATGGAAGCTCCTTTAGGAGGTGTCAATAAGACCATAGAATAAGTAGCCTCATAGGTTAGGCAATGGAGTAAAAATAAAACACTTGACACTCAAAGGACTAACTAAAAAAACTTAAGAAAAACTGAAACTGACTTGACTTGACTCAAATAAAACTGAAAATTGAACTATACATCGTGAAATGAAAAATCCATTGGAAACTGAAAAATGAAAAATATGCTCAAAATCTTGAGCTTATTCATCACACCTTACCTACTATAACTAATCCATAAGCGATCTAAGAAAATGAAGTCGAAGATCTAGTGTATCCAATCAAGTACATGACTACTTGATTGATGCTTGTATTCAACTCCAACACGCATAAATACAAATTTATTCAATGGAAACTCAAAATGAAACCTGTGTCCAAAATTTGTGTTAGTGAACAAAAAACAACTCCATCTTTATGATGCTTCCAAAAGACTGCCCAAGGGGTCTTGAAAACCAGGAAACATTACCTCTTTTTGATCATCAAAAAGAAGGGAGATGATTTCAAATATAATGGCTTATTGTTCTTATTCATTTGGTTAATCCCTCTTAAATAGAAATGCAAAAATGTGATCTTCCATATCGTCCAGATCAGAGACAAGATTTGTTGTTCTTGTAGATCTTCAATTGAGGTAGCCAAATCAACATCAACACAACTATCTACAAGTGGTTTTTCATGTATATCAAAAAGAGAATTGTCTTGGATTTGAAAAAATTCTATATCTTGATCATTTGAAGGCTGATGAACATGTTCATCAAACTCAAGAGAAAAAACCTATTGTACATTTTTTTTTACCTCGACTGATAAATCATGACTCTCTAGAGTTTCTATACAAGAAAACTCAAAATTATAACCTACAAATATTTCTTCCATAATTAAAAACTCAGAAGGGTAGCTGGAGAGAACATCTTCGTATATATCTTGATCACTTGAAGATTGGCAATGCTGTTGCAAATTATCATCAACTTCGGAAGATGGAAGATCAATGTCACATTTTAAAGAATTATTCTCAATTTCATTGTCATCCAGGGTAGAATCCATGATCTTCTCATGGTGATGAAAATTCTTTTCATTCAAAGCATACAATATTTCATCATCCATAAACTCTTCATCGTCATATGCACTTTCCAACTCTTGAATAAAAATTCTGAAAGTGATCAAAAATCCTTAATCAAAAGAAAAGAAGGATAGGTTTCTCTATACTTATCAAAACATATAGAGTGAAAATCCTCGAGAGAATAAATACAATCAGGAGGCAAGCTTTCATACCAAAACTGTGCTCTTTCTTCTAATGTGATTATGAGCATTTTCATTAAACAATCTTCATGAAAATTAATCCACAACTTACGCACATGTATGTGAAATTTGACCTAGTGAAGAGTAGCATCATCACCACAACCAATCTTTAGATTTGGTATCTAGCCCTACCAAGTCAGAGAGGGCTCTCTCAAAATCAGTCTCACAACCAATGGAAAGACTAGAGAATAATGATTTTAGCCTAGTTATAAGCTCAGTAAAATTTGATTAGGTTTTTTATTTAAGTTTGTTGGATCAAGATCATAGAACTAGGAACTAGATCAGGGTTTCTAATGATCAATTGCAAGGATGAAAATGAGGAAAATTAGGTATTTTTATTGACATATTTGGGCCATAATTGTAGGATAGAGTTGAAAAATGAAGGATCAAAATTATTAAATGACTATGAATTAATTCATCAGAAGAAATGGAACAAAAACATGAATATATCATCAAAACAGAGCATAAAACTTATGAATTATTCTTAAAAACTAATTAGTTGATCACATGAAAGCATGCATATGGTTGTAAGGAGAAATAAACATTCAAATTGATGATAAAAATAAGAAGAAACATTGGTAGTAATCATACCATAAGAATCTCAAGATTATTGTTGCAACTGTCTTTGATATCATTGTAAAATGGTGTACAATAGCTCCACACTATGATTACCAAGTATCAAACCCTCACTATGACTTTAGTTTGATTACATATAGAAAAAAAAAACAAGATTCCACCTCTATGGGTCAAAACCTGATACAAAACAACTAATTAATGCTTCTAATGACTCATAGCCCTTTTTTAGCTAACTAGTTTGAGTCTTTGTATCAATTCATTAACACAAGATCCTTTAACTAAGATGAAAGTAAATATGCTCATTAATCATGAAAAAAATCATGAGACAACTGTTACATAGACTAAATTCGACCTCTGACCACCATGTTTCCAGAAAAATCATCAAACCCAGAAGCGCAACGAAATCTCTCAGAAACGCGGAGAAATTTAGTAGAAGCGTAGCGAATTTTGAAGCAGAGTTTGGATGGCTTAGGTGCATTTCTAAGCTTGGATGGAGGTGTTGAAAGGTGTAACTAGGATTGGTCTTCATATTTACTATGTAATTATGTATTTCTATAAAGAAGAAGACAAAGATAATAAAATATATTTTTGGTATGCTTGCCTCATGGGTTTCATGAGAAAGGTTTTTATTATAGGTCAATAGACTTCTTCTTGATGTATTTTATGGATTTGTCTTCCAGTTATAAATTTATTTAAGAGTCATGTTTATGAAGAATAATGTCGCACTTGTATGCCTCTAGACCTTGCCAATCAAGCTTAAAATAATGTCTCAGAATATGGTTCAAATATCAGCGTTGGAGTAATCTTCCAAACTATCTTCCAATGAGCCTACAAAAAAGTGATAAAGTTGGCTTCCTAACATATGATAAGTGTCTTATTAACTTGCAATAACAACTATATATACCCCTACATGTGCTGCGCAGAAGTGAGAAGAAACATGATCAAACAAGTATGATATTTGCATATAAGGGTGAAAGAATATATGAATGTGTTTAAGTACGAGTTAGGGCCACGTTCAAAGGATAAAGAAGCGAGGAAGGAATGGTATGTAAGTAAAGTGAACAAATATGTTATTAAGTGCGGATGTTTCTGTGACAACACACCATGGTGAAGTCTGAGATAAATGTGATGTTAGGACAACGTTCAACCATGTTAAGGTTTTTTGTTAAGGTGCAGACTAGAGTGCTAAACAAGACTATGGTATGGTGCATTATAAGTCTTTGGTTACTTGTTGAAGAATACTATGCGAATAAGTACTAAAGAGTGAGATATATCATTGAGTTAAGGTGTAGCAAAGTGCATGAAAATATTAAAGGACTGTGCTAAAGTAAGGGTTGTGTTAAACTAATATTAGTGAATAGTCAGCTAAGTTAAGTAAAGGCACAAAAGAAAGAAGAATTCAAGTAGATACCAAGTTCTCTAGTTCTGGTGAAAAAAGGTTAAATTCAGTGCAGGTCAGTGAAGAAGAGAAGGATCAATCAGTGACAAGATCTTGGAGGCATACAAAGGTAAAGGGTCTATGTCACGGTCATGGTACTTGTCATTTGAAAGTATATAAGAAGAATTTATCGTGGCATTTCCTCTCCAAGAGGGAGAGGTTTTGCCCTGGCTCGAAGAACCTAAATTTGCATCTCTTGTATTTTGGTAATTGACTTGATGAAAGACTAAATAGTCTAAGAAGAGAATTTGAATTAATCACCGACCCTCCAAATTCTCAACATGGTATCAGAGCTAAGGTGCTAAAGGATGGGCTACTTAGCAAAGAAGAAACTTAAGGAAGAAAAGATCAAAGTTTGGGTTAAAAGGTCAGATTAGTTTGCAAGGAATATTCTTCATAAGATCCACTAATAGAAAACATAATATTTTCCATCAAATATTTATATTCAAGAATTTGTTGGAAGATACATCATCATTTTGGAAAACATCCTTTATCATCAAGGATTCAAGAATCCCTTCATTGGAGAACTAAATCTAAGAAGGAATTCCTATCTTCATCAGAATCAAATAAACTGCTAGGAGGAGGAATTCATCCTACTCAAGTAAGTATCTATGATCTTATCTAAATCTGTAAAATTACTTATTGCAAAGAAAGAAACAAATTGGTTTGGTCATCAAACTTTAGTGCATGGAATAAGAGGACAAATTTGAATCTAATTGAAGACAAAGTTATGGGCTACATCGAAGGATCTACAATTCAACCCTCAAGAGAAGATGCTCTAGCTCATGCCAAACACATTAAAGGAAAAATAAAAGCCCATAGGATTCTCATAGAATCCATTAAGGACTCACTCATACCCTATGTATCAAAATTGAAATCTACAAAAGAAATATATGAGAAACTAGTGGAGCTATTATCTATGAGTACTGCAGGAGAAGAAATATCTCTGAGACAAGAACTATACAATATGAAATTATCAAGAGAGGAAGGGATCACTTCATATTCTATGAGGATTTCTGAAATAAGAGATCAACTACAGGAATTGGGAGAAGTAATGTCTGATAATGAAATGACTATAGTGGTGTTGAATGCTCTACTAGAAGAATGGGGAAACTTCACTTCAAGCTTATACGAGACTAAATAAGCAACAAAATTCCATGATATATGGTATTTATGTAAAATAGAGGAAACAATATTGAAATCCAAAGCTGATACAGGATCAAGTGAAGGGAATAAAGCCTTTGCAGCCATGTCCAAGAAGAAAGGAAGGTTCAGAAAATTTGGTCCTCAAAATAAAAGAAAAAATTTGCACAAGGTATGATGCTTTGGATGTAATGAATTTGGGAATTGTAAAGGGATTTTCCTAAATTTGGAAAGGAAAAGAGGACAAAGGAATATGCCCATGTCACAGATATAAGGGAAGAACCTGATACAAAGAAATCTAAGAAAGAAGAAGTGAAATATCTCTACTATGACTGAGTTCATCTTTCGCTTTAAGTTATTTTTGTTGGGTGTAAAATAGTATGATAGGAAGAAATTTATATTAAAAGCATCGCGTTAGAAGCATGAGAGAATCACTTGAAGAAGGAGGTCTTGGAAACCTCACTGATAAACAACATTGATGGAAGGAAGTCATCAAGATCAAGGGTCATCATTCAATAATCAATATGGAAACATGTGCTGACATTTTCTAATTGAGTTCTCTATGGATTCACTAGTTATAAATAAAGAAGAAAGGTTTCATTGAGAATTCTATGCTATATAATTTTTCAATTAGGATGTGATGACATATTTATAAATTAGGTCAAGGGAATGAAGTTCTTCATTCTATTAAATTTCCACGGGATGAATCAAAGGGAAAATGTATGAGGTATATATATTTATATGCTAACACTGGTTGTTGTGAAGTCATGTCATATGGTTGTAGGTAATGGAATTCTATCTTTAGAAGTATGATCTATGGAGGAGTATATGTTACGAAGCATAGGTTTCCACTAATAGATGAACTAGAGATAATATGTCCTTATATGGAATATGAGGTGGTTTTATACAAACAAGGAACTAGAAATTGGAATTTCATGGGAATGAAGATATGTGGTGAAAGAAAGGAAGATATCATGAAGTGCGACCATTTCAAGAGGCGGTTATCATCCAAAATCCAAGAAGATGCGATTAGGAGATATCCTGGGACGATATGTAGACTTTGATAAAAGTGTGGTAAATAAGAAGACCCTTGACAAGGCATATCTTTATGAGACGTGTCAATCTGAATAGAGGATGTTGATGCCTACAGGAAGATGTCATGGTGAAAGACCATCATTAAGGTAGCTTTTTATTTAAAATTTCATATGTATACGTCTATTTGGATGATTTTATGTAGGGCTACCAATCATGTGGAAGGATGTAATATCCTTGAGAAATGGTTCTAAGGAAAGAAACATGGCATAAAGGTGGACTAGATAAGGAAGTATGATTAATCACTTTATGATAATTGACACAACTCATGGATGAAAGTGATGGATGATATATTCCCTATGAAGCCAAAGGTTGAAGATTCCCCAATATCAAAATCGATGACATCGAGCGGAGGAATTATTCATGAGCAGTTGAGTGTCTCACCATTGCTACTACAGGTCCCTAGTTAAGAGGGAGCCTAGTGGTAAGTTAAGAGGGAGTGATGTATATGATTATCTAATACATGTGTCATGCACTAGAACAGGAATAACAGTTGTAAGTCTCAGTGAAGGCCATGTGGAGAGAATGGATAGACACATCATTATGGTCTTCACCTGGGAAGATAGAATGGAGGATTGGGTAATCATCTTGCATTTGATACTCTTTTAGAATGTGATATGGAATTCAAGATAAGAGTATTTAGGGACCGATATTCTTTGAGGGTTGGATACCCAAGAGAATAATAGTCCAAAGAAGGTCATACTCTGGGAACACCTGGGTGGAGTAGGTACCTTGTAGAGACAATGACTATGGTGTCTATAAGTCATGTGTCTCGATATTATTGTAGCCCATTGTCTTGTTGAGAGATGGGGTTGTTAGTCAAGGATTTTCACTAAGATAATTTTGGTTGATATGATGCTATACAGATGTGATTACCAATACAATCCTTCTAATGAGATTCTTCAATTTGAAAGTGACCATGTACCTGTCCTCCCTAGTTAATAGGGAGTGTTGAAAGATATAACTAGGATCAGTCTTCATATTGACTATGTAATTATGTATTTACATAAAGAAGAATAAAAAGATAATAAAATGTATTTTTGGTATGCTTGCCTCATGGGTTTCATGAGCAAGGTTTTTATTATAGGTCAATAGAATTATTCTTGATTTATATTAGGGATTTATCTTCCATTTATAAATGCATTTAAGAGTCATGTTTATGAAGAATAATTTCACACTTGTATGCCTCAATACCTTCCCAATTAAGCTTCAAATCATATCTTCAGAATATGGTTCAAAGATCAGTGTTGGAGTACTCTTCCACACTATCTTCAAGTCAGCCTACAACACAGTGATAAATTTGACTTCTTAACATATGATAGTCAACTTATTAACTTGTAGGAAAAACTATATATACCCCTACATGTGTTGCATAGAAGTGACAAGAAACAGGATCAGAAACGTTTGAGATTTTCATATAAGGGTGCAGGAATATATGACTGTGTTGAAGTGCGAGTTAGGGTTGTGTTCAAAGGATAGGGAAGTGAGGAAGGAATGATATGTAATTAAAGTGAACAACTATGTTATTAAATGTAGATGTTTCTGTGACAACATGACGTTGTGAAGTTTGTGATAAATGTGAAGTTAGGACAATGTTCAAAAATGTTAAGGTGTTGTCTTAAGGAGCGGAATAGAGTGTTGAAGAAGGATGTGGTAAGGTGCTTTATAAGTCTATGGTTACTTGCTGAAGAAGACTATGCGAAGAAGTACTAAATATTGATATATATCACTAAGTTAAGGTGCAGAAAATTACATGACTGTGTTAAAGGACTGTGCTAAAGTAAGGGTCATGTTAAGCTAAGATCATTCAATAGTCAACTAAGTTAAGTAAAGGCACAAAGGATGAAGAATTCAAGTAGAGATCCAGTTCTCTAGTTCTAGTGCAGAAAGGTGCAAGTCAGTGCAGGTCAGTGAAAATCAGTGTAGAAGAGAAGGATAAATAATCGACAAGGTCTTGGAAGGATACAAAAATCAAGGGTTTGTATCATGGTCATGGTAGTCATTTTAAAGTCAATAAGAATAATTTCTTGTGGATTTTACTCTCCAAGAGGGATAGGTTTTTCCCTGGCTCAAAGAGCCTAAATTTTTGTCTCTTGTATTTTGGTAATTGACTTGATGAAAGACTAAATAAGATAAGAAGAAAAGACATAAGTAAATCAAGTAAGCTCATAAGTAATTGTCAAGGAGAGAATTTGAATTAATCACCAACCCTCCAAATTCTCAACAGGAGGTTGGTAAAGGTAGTTGAGGATGTCCACAAGTCCTTTGAAGCATCAAATTAGCAAAAACTAACCTCCAAGACACCTAAAAACCCATTCTCCCACAACTAATCTAGAAGTGTAGTGTGTGGTCCAAAATAGTGGCAGAAGTGTGAATAATTGATTGTTTTTTACCTTTTCCTACAAATTTGTGAGCTGACATGAGAGAAAAATTAGATTTCCATAATTTACTATTCATATGACACCTGCACATACTTGCCATTCATCATTTGAAATCTATGAGAAAAAGCACAGTGTGGCCACACTGCGTTTCTACGCACTAAAATTTCCTAAATTACCACAAAACTCAAAAATTTTCAAAAATTTCCCAAACTTCCCTCCTTTTTCATTTTTCAACCATGTCTTAGACAACTAGAGATGCATCAGCCAAAATATCAAGGCTATCCTTATTCTTGAGCTTTCTTAGGGTCGTCTTGAGCTTTTTCTTCATGTTTCCTTAGGCAGTCTTCTAGCTTGTGACCTAGTCATAGGTTTAGGTGTAGACATGTGTTTAGCTATATCAGGGGGAAAAACCAATATTTTCCCCTTCTTGTAGGTTTTAGAAACCTCTTCCATAGGCCATATTTTTTTCACTGAAGGTATGCTAGATGGCTCAGATTTTTGTGGCCTAGTTGATGTAGGAGTGTTGATGCTTTTGGACTGAGGAGACATAGGCAAAAGAGATGTTGCCTCCAAAAATGCCTCCCAAGACATATTAACCTATTTGAGATGATGAAGAACTATGACTTTTACCAAGGCATAATGGAATAAGCTATTTTAATGGTCTCTCCCTTTATTTTTCACTTTCTGAGTCATCTTTGCAAGACTTCTAAACAGGTAGTTAGGAATATTTTGTGGTTTAATAGAGGTGAAGTGCATCAAAAATCTAATGTGGTACTGATACAACCTATTAAATGTAACTTCACAAGTGAAATATTTCATTATCATCTTCATCAAAGGAGTATATTTATCCAATAACTTCCTGCAAGGGAAAATATGAGAGGGAGCTTCCTTATACTTTGGTTTCAAGAAATACTTATAGTGCTTAATGTCTAAATCCATCCCCTTGAACCAAATCTCTCCTTGGTTAGGGATACCAATGGTTGAAGCTATGATCTCTGATGATACCAAGAAGTCCATCCCTCCTATGGTAGTCTTGTTCCTCTTAAAATTGGTGGCAAATAAACTATGCAGCTTACAATGGTGGCCCACTTGTTGAACTTTCCCACAAAACCCCGGGCAACCTACTCATTCAAATGACCTCTTGATGAATTGTGAAGAATTAATCTCTTGCATATGAGTTGGATCATATCTAGATACATGTCCTCCCTTGTTATAATTCTTCTTTTCACTAGCCATGGTGTTGGTTTTTCTTATCATGAAACCCTAGTTTGATAGGAGGGAAGGGTAGGATTTAGGATTGGAAAACAGAGGAAAAAGAGCGGCTAGTTTAGGGAAGGGAATGGAGGGGAAGGGATTTGAAAAAATTATAAGAAAAAATCAGGGGATAGAGGTACATTTTAGGGACACATGGGAAGTGGAATTTCAATGAATGGATGAGGGAAAAGGGGGAAAAAGTGGAAAACACAGGGAAAACTCAGGAATGCAGTAGAAGCGTAGCATGGACTAGGGTTTTTGGGGGAAAATGGTGGAATGAAGGAAATTTGGGAAATTATTGGATATGGTTTGATAGGTGTATACAAGGGTAATGGGGTAGAAAAAAATAGGGAAATTCTCTATGAGATAAAGAAAAAACCAATGAAAGCTAAAAGCGCAATGAAACACTAAGAGATGGATTTCAATTTAGTTTTTGTGAGAAATGACTGCATGAAAGAGGTGATGAAAGCCTTAATTACTTGCTCAAGAGTCCTCAAAGCTTTTAGAATGAGAAATAAAACATGTTTTTTCTTTCTTTAACCTCCAAACCCAAAACAAAACGTGTTTTCCAGAAGCGCAACATTCTTGATGGAAAGGGTTTGGTGATGAAAAATTCAAGGTTATGATGGTTGAAATGAAGCACAATGGCGGAGAAGTGTTCTTGGAGGATGAAATGAAGTTATTGAATGCTTGGATGGTATTTTAATAACTTGAAACACGATTTTGGTGGAGTGTCATCATTTAGTTGAGAGAATTACCTAATGAGGTGATTGTACTGCAACTTTATTACTTTGTTTGGAACAGTCACATCTCCATGTGGGATGAATGTACCTTTGATACCTTTTTGACAAAATTATCCCTAATTACTAACTCCCATAAGTGTGATAATTGTGATGACATGACTCCCATGTAGATTTTGATGACATGAGCAAATGATGACATCTAATGCATATCTTAACCTTGATTTGGAACTTCGAACCCTTTAAGTATGCATGTGAATGACTTAATGGTGAAAATGATGACCAAGGCACTAATTTTATGACGTTGAAAATGGAAGGAGTAGTAATGATACCTAGTACATGACTCAAGACTCATTTGACCATAAAAAGACATGTCAAATTTATTTGAAAATATAACTATTTGACCTAAGAGCCTATCAATCACATGGAAAGAGTACATTTGATCATTGTTGTCTCATCAATACTAACAGTGAGAATGTTGGATATGTGATGTTGTGTACATATGGTGCGTTGTGCATGTTGCATATGCAGTGTTGTGTACCAATGGAGTGGTGTGCATGTTGTACATATGGTGCTATGTACATGTGGTGTTGTGTGCATGTGATGTCATGTACATGTTGTACATGGGGTGATGTGTCTAGGTGGTGTTGTGTACATGTCGTGCATGTGGTTCTATGTACATGTCATGATGTGCACACGTTGTGAAGGTGGTGTTTTTTAAATGTGGTTCCATCTACACGTTGTGTAGGTGGTGTTTTGTACATGTGGTTCCATCTACATGTTGTAAAGATGGTGCAGTGTACATGTGGCATTATGTACGTGTTGTGTAGGTGGTGTCGTGTACATGTGATGATGTCTACACATTGTGCATGTTGTGTTGTGTATGTGTTGTACATGTGGTATTGTGTGCAGGTTATACATGTTATTTTGTGTATGTGTGATATTGTGTATGTGCATTGTGTAGTCATGGTATCGTGATATGTGCATTTGTTGTGTTTTACTTTGTGTATGTATTGTGTTGTGTTGTATAGCGGGTGTAGGTGTTTGTGTCATGATGTATATCAGCTGTAGGTGTATGTATTTTGTGGTGTCGTATGTTGTGTGTGGATGTATGTGTTGTGATGTACATCGTGTATGTGTACGTGATTTAATAAAATAAAAAGGAACCAGGTGTTTGATGTGTGTGGTAACGGATCCGGTGTGTTTACGAAAAGGACAAAGGATAAAGGTAGAAGCGAAGGACCAATTAAAGGATACATATCAATATTTTATTTTAGTTTAATTATGCATGCCATCTATGATTATGGTTTATGAGGATTACATGTGGTCTATGATTTTTACTTATGTTGGTTATATGTGATTTATGATTATGATTTATGATGATTGCATGTGATTTATGATGCTTGAGGTTTGAGCTAATTGGATGTGATATGTTTATACGTGATGATTTGATCAAAGAGCTAGTTTGACTTGTGTGACAAGAAGTAAATAGGATTGAAAGTGTACCTTATTAATGAGACATTGATCAGGTATGATTTGAGGTTATTTCAATTTTTTTTTAATCTAATGACAATTATGTTCTTGGTACAGGAAAGCATTAAAATTCCTAGTTGGGTGGTTGAAACTAATTGTAAGCTTAGGAACAAAAACAAAAGGAATTGAAGCAAGAAACAATATGTTGGTAAATAATTTTAGGAGCAGGGCCATTGTGGGACAATGGTGCCCAATAATGTCCGTTGATTTCCATGAGAATGCTATGACTCGTATGATGGTTTTGAGGTAGGTATATACCTTGTTTTTTTGACCTTCCAATGTGAGGAAGCCTTTCCAAGGGATGTATAACCCAATATAGGGGATGCCATGGAACTTGTAAGGTGAGTGACTGCACATAAGGGGATGACCAGATTATTCGAGGGACTGTGCAACTGCAAAGGGACGATTGGGAATGGATTTTTTTGGTCATGATCATTTCCAAATGGAATCAAATGCACATTGGGAGTGTGCCCTGGAACAATGAGACAATAATTGTTCAATGAGGAAATAAGGGGCCCAAGATTGTAGCAATGGTTATTGGATGCAGAGTTTACTTTGGCAGTGGATTTCAGACTTCCTGGGAAGGAGGTGAATCCTCGTACTACTTTTCAGGGTGGTGGTGTGAGCCTCTATATTCGCTTGTTGTGGATGCAGACATCATATCCTTTTATTTGTTAGTTTAGCAAGTGTGCATGTGTGTATATTATTGTAGATATTGTATCAAGTTGGATTTATAAAGCTCCATAAGCAGTATGATTATTTGTTTCTTGAAGCAAATTTCCATAACTATATGTGGTTGTTATTGTAAATATTGTAATGAGTTGTGTTATAAATCTCTAGTAAATGGTGTGTTTACCATGTTTTAGTAGAATTTTATTGTAAATACTGCAACAAGCTATGTTGTAAAGCTCCATAGGTAATATTTTTTTTTCAGTGTTTTTTTGGTTTATAGGTGTTATTGAACATCGAGGACTGTGTTCCCCCAAGGGGGAGTTCTATAACATCGCTAGTCAAAATTACATGTAATAAAGTTAATAAAGGAAAAAGTATAAGACCAAGGTCATGGGACATGTATTCCAATCTTAATGGTGGGAAAAACATCATAGTGGGTGTTATTTTTGGTTTATTATTGCTAAAGGAAATTGGAAAAGACAATGGCAAGGGATTTAGAAAGGCATGAGGCATTATTGGCATTTTATTTATGAAAATAATTGAAATTAGGGGAGAAGGAAAGTGAAATGTCACAAGTTACATGTAAGGAGGAAACTGAATGAAAAATAATGGAAAATGAAGAAAATAGAGGCCTCATTAATAAAAATTTGTTTGAGGATCAATTTGCAACCTTTTGTGAGTTTAGTTTTGGATCTCTCCCTTTTTCTCTCTCTCTCTCTCTCTCTCTCACTCTTTAACACTTATATTTTTCTTATAACACTTAATAATTGGATCAAGGAAATAAAACAAGGAAACGAGAAGTAAAGATCAAGCAAGGAAGAGCAGTATCAACCAACTACAATAGGACTCTTTGTAGGTATCGAGTTGCATGTATGATTTCCTTATTTGTTTTGGAATCCATGGTTATGCATGTGTGTTATTTGTTCTCTTGTTTTCATGGGAATGGGTTTTTCTAAATGTGGAAGTGTTCTTCAGCCTTTCCTTTCTGTTTCTGGATAGTCATGGAGTGATAGTTTCTCTTGTATTTAGTTGAGTTAGATTTTCAGATGGTTTGGAAATTGAATGAGGTGGTATCTGAAAGAAAGAAAATATGGCATAGTAATCCCTGAACCATATTCATATTGTGGTAAAGCCAGATAATGTGTGCCTTGGTGGACCTAGGAATCCTCGACCGATGAATGGCAAGATATACGATAAAGAATATATGTGTGTTCTCTCGATCAGGCCTAGGAATTATTCGCCGGTGAATGGAGAGATATATGGTAAATCCTGGAGGGTGGAGTCTTTATTAGGCCTATGGATCCTCTACCGTGGTATGGCAGGATGTATGGTAAATCCTAGAGACTATGAGATAGGAAAATTCCTCAAGGTTTAGGTCAATAAATACGGTGGCTTCCATGATTTTAAGGGCTAGTGATCTGGTGGGGATTGTGGAAAATCCTGGTTCTATTGATAAGCGTGAGGTGATTTAGCCATGGGAAGCCTTGGATGTTTTTGGTTATGAGTCCCACATTCATGCTTGGAATATGGCATGGGGGTGATTGGCTGAAAGAAATATTTGGTTCATCCAATCTATGGTTGGGTGGTACGTGGAAGTCCCAAACCTGGTTGGATTTTGAATTAATAAATAAGAGCTTATTTTCCTTGGTATTTTATGGGTAAATGTATAGGTTTATTTGTGGATTTTATGGTTTTTATTTCCTTGATATTCTATTGGTTATATGTTGGTTATGAGTATGTTTTATGAAAAATTTATGTATGGTTCTCATCATGTTTTGATTAGAAATTAAATGAACAATGAATACATGACCGAATAGATGATAATGCAATGATTATAATAAGGAATCAATCCTTCCTTATGAAACTTAGATAAGTATGAGACCCCTATGCTCATATTTTTTTTTATGACCTATCGATTACATATTTGTGACATGTTTGACGAAATGCCTAGCATGGCTAAAAGGGGTCAGATCGGGTACTTGTTCAAATGTTTGAATTAGTACCTTTTATTCAATGTTATTTATCATTATTTAATTTTTCATGAAGTTCTGGGCAGTGGCCTGATTCTTGACCCTCAAAAAGTGGCACAACATTTTGGGTTGCTAGCATAGAACTAGCTGAAAAATTCCACAATTGTTGGAATGCCTTGTTGTGGGAAGCCCTGACTGGTTTTGGTTATGAGTCCCACATTCATGCTTGGAATATGGCATGGGGGTGATTGGATGAAAGAAATATTTGGTTCATCCATCTATGGTCGAGCTGGACATGGAAGTACCAAACATGGTTGGCTTTTGCATTCAGTAACAAGAGCTTCTTCTCCTTGGTATTTTTTGTTTAAATTTACTAGTTTATATGTGGATTTTATGGTTGTTATGTTCTTGATATTATGTTGGTTATATACTGACTATGAGTATGTTTTATGACAGAATTTGTGTATGGTTATCATCATGTTTTTATTATAAATTGAATGAACAATGAATATATGACCTAATATATGATAATGAAACTATCATGATAAGGCATCAAAGCTTCCTTACGAATCTCAGATAAGTATGAGACCCCTATGCTCAGATCAGTTGTTATGAACAACATATTACATATTTGTGACATGTTTGATGAAATTCTTGTCATGGCTAGTAGGGCTTAGATCAATTACTTGTTCAAGTTTTTGCATTAGTACCTTTGTTTCAATTGTATTTCTCATTACTTAAGTTTTCATGAAGTTCTGGGTAGTGGCCTGAGACTTGGCCCTTAAAAAGTGGCTCGGAATTCAGGGTCACTGGCACATAACTTTCTAAAAATTCCATAATCGTTAGCATACGTTGATGTGGGAGTGACTGGAGGCCTATAGTCACATTGTTTCCTTTCCATGGGAATAACTGTGGTGTTAGATTAGTGAAAAGTTGAATTGCCTCAAGGGTTGATCACCTAGAAGGGTTGGTTGGCTCTTTAAAGGTTTGTATCATGCGTGGAAGGTTAGATTGGTTGTGTCTGTTTAGTTACACTTAGTTTAGGTATCCTAGGAGGTTGAATCGCATGTACAAAACATCTTCCCTAGGCCATTTTTTGGTCACTAAAGGTATGCTAGATGGCTCATCTTTTTGTGGCCCTGGTGATGTAGGAGTGTTGATGATTTTGGACTGAGGAGACATAAGAAAAAGAGTTGATGCCTCCAAAAATGCCTCCCAATACATATTAACATATGTGAGCTGATGAAGAACTGTGAATTTTACCAAGGAATGATGCAATAAGCTAGCTGAATGGTCTCTCCCTTTAGTCTGCACTTTCTCAGTCATCTTTGCAAGACTTCTAAACAAGTAGTTAGGAAGATTTAGTGGTTTAATAGAGGTGAAGTGCATCAAAAATACAATGTGTTATTGATACAACCTACTAAACCTACCTTCAAAAGTGAAATATTTAATTATCATCTTCATCAAAGGAGTATATTTATTCAATAATTTCCCGCAAGGGAAAATATGAGAGGGAACTTCCTTGTGGTTTCAAGAAAGACTTATAGTGCTCAATTTCTAAATCCATCTCCTTGAACCAAATCTCTCCTTGGGTAGGGATACAAGTGGCTAAAGCTATGATATTTTTTGGTACCAAGAATTCCATCCCTACTATGGTAGTGTTTTCTCTTAAAATTGGTGGCAAATATACTAGTCATCTTACAATAGTGGCCCACTTGTTGAACTTTCTCACAAAACCGTAGGCAACCTACTCGTTAAAATGACCTCTTGATGAATTTTGAAGCATTGATCTCCTGCATATGAGTTGGATCATATCTGGAGACATTTCCTTCGTTGTTGTACTTCTTCTTTTCATTGGCCATGATGTTGGTTACCCTAGTTTGATAGGAGGGAATGGTAGGGTTTAAAATTGGAAAATAGGTGAAAATGAGCAGCTAGTTTAGGGAAGGGAATGGAGGGGATATGGATTTGGAAAAATTATAGGAACAATTTAGGGGATAGGGGTATATTTTAGTGACACGTGGGAAGTGTAATTTCAATGAATGGATAAGGGAAAGAAGGGAAAATGTGGAAAACAGAGGGAAAACCTAGGAACAAAGCAGAAGCGTAACATGGGCTAGGGTTTTTAGAGAAAAATGGAGGAATGAAGGAAATTTTGGAAATGATTGGGGAGGGTTTATATGTTTATACAAGGGTAATGGGGCAGTAAAACTAGGGAAATTCTCGGTGAGATAAATAAAAAACCAGTGAAAGCTAAGAGCGCAGCGAAACACTAGGAAAGGGATTTCAATTTTTATTTTTGTGAGGAATCACCGCATGAAAGAGGTGATGAAAGGCTTAATTAGTTTCTCAAGAGTCCCCAAAGCTTGTAGAATGAGAAATTAAACATGTTGTTTCTTTCTGTAACCTCCAAAACCAAAAGGAAATGTGTTTTCTAGAAGCGTGTTAGGATATTTCGACACATAGGAAATATTCTCCTTTTTTGTCACCTTTGTAAAACCTTCAATCCCATCCCAAGTTGTTCTTAAGGGGGGATGTTAGGACATTCCGACACATAGGAAATAGTTAAGTATAACTTGGTCTAGTGTAGAGTTAGGTAAAGTGTGTTTCTTTACTATGTACATTTGTAACTTATAATCTGATGGTCACAATTTGTATTGATCCTATAGTTCACTCTCTCCTTGGTATTAATGACACTTGATCCATGGCTTGACATCTGATTGGTCCATTATCTCTATTTAAATAGAATGGAGGGTCATTTTTCTGATAACTTTTTATGAGAGAAACATATGTAAACTTTCTTTTTTTATTAATAAATTTCCTGAAGTGGCCGTGTTGGCTCAGGCCGTGGACTGTTTCTCTCTTCGAGGGTTTTAACCACATGATATACTGGAGTACTGATTTTTGATCTATTTGTGAGCGGCGAACTTTGCTTTTTGATCTAAGGAAATTACCCCATAAATTCCTACATGGTATCAGATCTATTTTGAGGGTTTCATTCGTTTTTTATCTATATCTGAAGCCGGTTTGACTGCATGTGACTGTCATTTTCTAGATCTACTATTTCTGAACCTTTTTGGGCTTGGAGAATGGCTTTGTTGTGTCCAGAGTGTCTGTTACAGTGGATAACCCCTTTCATTTCATGCGAAAAGGTTTATGGTTGCCCAAGTTATGTCATTTTAGACCTGGAGGTATAAAGTATATGTTTTGCAATTATATTTATTAATCATTTTGTTTATTTCGGTTCCCTCTGTTTATTTCGGTTTATATTTTTTATATTGCTAGATCTATACCCTCTTCTCTTTTTATTCTCCTTTCTCTCTGCTATGTGCGATCTTGGCAAATCAGAATCAGGAAGACATGATTTTTTTTGCTACTTATGCTCTTTCCCCGTGTCTTTTTGCAATCTCGAGAAATAAGAAATAGCAAAAAGGGATAGTTTCCAGTAAGGCTAACTGAAAATCTAATATTCTGCCATAAGGGTAGTATTTTAGTTTGTTTGTGCTCAGATTTTCTATTTTTTTTTGTAGGAAAAATCATGCACACCGAAGAGTAAAAAAAAAAAAAACCCTTCCTCCTTTCAAACAATTACAAAATCCTTTTACTAGCTCAATTGCTATAAAGTTAGTTTATGAGAATAGAGGTCTTGGGTTCAAGTCTCTTTCTCAAGCTTATTTTTCTAAAAATGTTTTTGTTAAAGGGGAAGATTTTTTTTTTTAAGTAGAACTTCATCACCAAATTTCAACAGTTCTCGTAACTATTCAGCATCTACAACTCAGTTTTTTCAAAAAGGCATAACTTCTTCATCCGAAAGTTGGTTTTCTAGCCGTTTTTTTTTAATCAACCTAATTTTTTGAGATATTTCCATTGGCGCAGTTAGTTTCCTCCATTTTCAATTCATTTTTTTAAAAACATAAAAAGTGCTTGATTGGTTCTTAACAGCACCAATTATTTCCAATGGATACCTCACATGGTAGATTTAATTAGAAGTAAAGGGCTTTATAGAATAGCCATAGGACAAGAAACTAAACCTACCGATGGAGATAAAGCCGCTAAATGGGAAAATAAACAAGATCAAGCACAAGGGTTGATAGGAATGTCCATTGCTCAAGATATTTGATTTCATTTACTTGAAATTGACACCCCTGATGAAGCCCTGAAAAAGCTAAATATGGTTTTTGGCATTCAAAATCAAATCAGGGCCCACCAGCTTGAAAATGAGTTGCTTACTTTGGACCCCAATAATTTCTTCTCTATTGAAGATTTTTTGTCCAAATTCAAGACCCTTAGACTTCTTCTAGAAGGTTGTAAGGTCAAAAATGAAGATGGTAGCCTCATCTATTCCATTCTTGCTAAGCTTGGCCCTGCATATTCTGTATTTGTTTCCACCTTCCATTCCACTAGAGAATCCCTCATTTATCAAGGAACATCCTACAAGAACCCCTCTTTTGATGCCTTTTGTGATTCTTTGATAAGAGAATAAGAAAAACTCTTACATCTTGGTCTTATCACTTTTGGAAATGCTTCTAAGAAAGCCCTAGCAACCCAAAAACAACCATATCAAAAGAATCCCAAGAAGCAGTATCTCAAAAAGTATGGTCCTAAACCAAACAAGGGTCCGAAGAAATTTCAGCCACAAACTGAAAAAGCAAGTCACCAAACTGACAAGGCAACTTAAAACAAAGGGAAGAAAACAGATAGACATTGCAACTTTTGTAATCATGATGGCCATGTAGAGTCCAAATGTTTTAAAAATATGGAAGCCTTGGAAGTAGAAATGAAGAAGCACCACATCAATTTGGAGACCTCTTCAACTTCATCTTCAGGAATGGAAATTTCTACTTGTGGTTGTCAAGCATTTGGTTATGCATTAAATTTATCTTCTTCTTCTCATTCTCATGAGTGGCTCATTGATTCTGTAGCTTCTTACCACATGGACCAAAATAAAGCCATGTTTTATTCTTTAAATTATTGTAACACCAAAAATATTTATGTTGGTGATGATAGATCTCTTAGTGTTTTAGGATCTGGAACCATTCATTTAGATAATGGTCAGTTTAATGATGTACTATGTGTTCCTACCCTGTCATGCAACCTTCTATATGTTTATCAGATAACTCATTTAGGTGAAGGGAAAATAGTAGAATTCTCACCTCCTGATGTTGTAATCAACGACCTCGAAGATCCTATATATATTTTAGCTACTGGCATTCTTGATGATTCCACAAGGTTGTATAAGTTTGAAAACTTTGGGTCATCATGTCTTCCCTCTGTTTTTGTTTCTCATAATGATGAAGTGAGCAAACTTTGGCATGAGCGATTTGGTCACTTAAACTATCACTCTCTTCAAATTCTATGTAAAGAAAATATGGTGACAGGTCTTCCTATGGTATCTTGTCGAGACAGTGTTTGCTCTGGATGTGTACTTGGAAAACATCAGCAGGATAGTTTTGAAAAACATGCTTCTTGGCACGCTTCAACCCCTTTGCATCTTGTGCACAGTGACTTATGTGGTCCACTTCATGTTATTTCTTTCTCTGGTTGCAAGTACTTCTTAAATTTCATTGATGATTTTTCCAAACGCACTTGGGTATACTTCTTAAAATTCAAGAGTGAAGTTTTTAGCATGTTCTTGGACTTTAAGGCCTTTGTTGAGAAACAATCTGGACATCAAATTCTTAAGTTTATATCAGAAAATGGAGGAGAATATGTTTACAAAAAAATTATCAACTTTTGCACTCAGCATGGCATTCAATTGCAACATATTGTTCTATATACTCCACAACAAAATGTTGTAGTTGAAAGGAAGAATCGCACCTTAAAAGAAATGGCTAATTTTATGCTTCAATCTAAAGGACGTAGTCTCAATTTTTGGGCAGAAGCAATTAACTGTGAAAATTACATAGTAAATCGCACTCCTACTAAGGTTTTAAGGAATGTAACTCTAGAACAAGCCTAGAGCTCAATCAAACAATATGTAAGTCACTTTCTTGTTTTTGGAAGTGATGCTTGGGCCCATATTCCATATGTGAAACATAAAGCCTTAGAACCTAAGAGTAAAAAATGCATTTTTGTTGGATATTCTGAAGATGACAAAGGATATAGACTTCTTCAACCAAAATCCAAAAATATAATCATTAGAAGAGATGTAAAATTTGATGAAAAGATATCGGCCTACGAGCCTAGTTCGGCGGGTGTGCCACCTTTGGTCTGTGAGCTTGATTCGGCATCTGTTCCACCTCTCTCTATCTCTTCTAATTTTTATAGAATTCCTTCTAGTTCATATGATGATAGTGAGGATTAAAATATTCCTCCACCTCTTGAAGATATTCCTTTAGCTCCACAACTTCCAAGATGGGTCCACTCTACTTGAGATGCGATGGGTTCTATTACAAGTGACTCTGCAGATCGACGATGTACACATTCTTAGTTCGAAAGAGCCTCTTCCTTATGTTGGCAATATGATGCAATGTGTTGTCCTTGATGGCAACCCACTTGATGAAGATGATGGCAACTTACTTGATGAAGTCGTCTTTGATGCTTGATGTGTTTATTAATGATGTAAATCCGATGTTCTACAAGCAGCTCAGAAGTACCAGAGAAATAAATATCAGTAAGGGACATAACAATGATGTAAAGTGTGTATCACAAAGCATACGTGGGTTTGTTTAGGAGAAGTGGAGTATGCACGCGAAAAAGTACGTGCCAAGTCGCGTATGCCTAATTGCGCTCTAAATTTGTAAAACCAGGGGACTTTACCATGGTATTGACCCATTGTATTGAGTGCTAGATTGTCTATTTGATCCCGTCCAGGAATACCATCGGAAGAGATGTGGTTTTGGCTCATGGTATTAAAAAAGGATAATCTATATAAGGAGAAGAAGATCAGTGTGCTAGGGTGTGCAAGTGTCTAGGCATTAATGAATACTTCACTTTGAATTTTATCTGTATGGTTGAACTTTGTTCTTAATCGATAGATCTAAATCTATGATGCACCTATGAATGTGATGAAGATTCAAATACTCTAGATCTGGAAATGATGAATCTCTAGGATGATATGAAAAGAAGTAATGAAGACCTGGCGCAAATCTATTGAAGAAATTGAAGAAATCTGGGTAAGTTCATAGATCTGGTCTATTCTACAAAGTTTATCTTTTATAGATTTATACGCAGGTTCGGTTCATGTAAAGCGTGTGTATACGCGGATCTGTTTAAACAAAGGCGCGTATGGATTGTTAGGGTTTTTCTGAAAAGTGAACAAATGTATACGCGAGTTCGCTACACTAAAAGCGCGTATGGTATCTGAACTGATGGTTGCTCAAAGCTGATTGAGTTTCTGCATATCTATGCTGAAGTTTGGGCTATCTCTGATATTCTGGTTACAGTGGTTTCACTGTTTTGTTTGATGCAATGGGAAAAGGATGTTTGTTGATAAGTGAAGGATTGTGTTGAAGCTGTTTGATCCAGTTTGAAAATTGATGAAACGTGGTCTGCAGTGGTGCTGAGGGTTGAAGCCTTCAGTCAGGGGGTTGTAGCTCCCTTCCAGGAGAGGCTGGTAAATGAGAGCTGGGGGTCATAGCTCCCTTCCAGGAGAGGCTGGTAAACGAGTACAGGGGGTTGTAGCTCCCTTCCAGGAGAGGCTGGTAAATGAGAGAAGGTTGTAGCCTTCTTCAGGTGGGTGCCTGCGTGCTGGTATGAGTCTGTGCCAGTACATGGTTGTAAGAAGTTTTCTTTATAATAAATATTGAAGATTGAGACGACGGCAGCGGTGGTTTTCTCCCGAATTGGGTTTCCACCTAAAATCCTGGTGTTCATGTGTGTTTCTTATGTGTGATGATTATTCTTTTCTTTCTACACCTGTTTACTGTTTTCTAAAACATCTGTTGAATGAATAATGCAATGATCTAAGCTAAGAATTAAATGCATAATTAGATCTCTGGACATACGCGAGTTCTGTAAAGGATATCTGCGTATATACGCGAGTTGGCTTCAGGAAAGTAGTGTATGGGTTTTTTAAAGGAAAAAGTAAAAATTTTTATTATCTGCACTAAATACTGATTCACCCCCCCCCCCTCTCTCAGTATTTTTCCCAACAATTAGTATCAGAGCCGATCCTTCTGAAAAAGATTAGCCGCTATAAGGAAGATCAAGCAAGATGAGCAATCAATATGGAATAGCATCTATCGAGCCTCCGGTCTTTAATGGAAGCAATTTGATCTTCTGGAAAACAAGGATGAGGTCCTATCTTCAATCTATAGGAACAGATGTATGGGCCATTGTTGTACAAGGATATCAATATCCAGCTACAATACCAACAGATCCGAATGAAAAGAAGAATTATGAATCAAATGCAAAGGCGGTCAATGCTATAACAGGAAGTTTGACTTAATCTAAATTTTTCAAAGTCATGCAGCTAAATACAGCAAAGGAAATGTGGGACAAAATCATTCTAAGTTATGAAGGTGATGCAAAGGTAAAAAGTGCAAAACTTCAAACTCTCAGAATTGAATATGAAAATTTGAAGATGCATAGTGATGAGAGTATTTTTTTTTGGGAGAAACAATAACCGAATCTACTTTGGTTGAGAAAATTTTAAGATCACTAATAGCAAAATTTGAGTCAAAAGTTTTTGCTCTTGAAGAAAAACAGGATCTTCAAAATCTTACTATGGTACAACTTCATGGCATACTAACCGCATATGAAATGAGAAGAGGAGGACCATCTGAAGTCAAAGTGGCTGTCTTCAGAGCTTCTACAAAAGGGAAATAAGTACAAGAACCATGATGATCAGGATATATCTCAGAAGAATATGAGGCAAATTTTGTAAAGAAACTCCAACTTGGCACAGGACGATTCAGAGGTAAGCTTCCTTTCAAATGTTTTGAGTGTGGAAGAATTGGTCATTATGCTGCTAAGTGTCCTCATAAAGAAACACCTGCAAAAGGGAAGGAAGTATCAAGAAGGAATAAGAATCGGTTTAACACTAGAAAAAGTTATTATATTCATGAAGACAATGATGGGCTATCTGATAGTGAAGAAGAATGTGAACAAGATCTTAGACTTCTCATGGCATTTGAATCTAGAGAAGAAAAGGATATTTTTGTGGATGCTCTAGAGGACAATGACTTTCTTGAAGAAAACAATCAACTCAAAATACGCTTAAAATAAAGTAAATTACTCTTAGAAGAAAGGAAAATAACCATAGGAACTCTGGAAAAAGCAGGTTGAAGAAGCAAAGAAACACATTGAGAAATTAGAATGTGAAGTGGTAAGTCTAAGAAAAGATTTTGAGAAAGTAAAAACTCTGAATCTTAGATTTTCTAAAGGATCTGAAACCTTAGATGAGATTATCAAGGTACAACGTTCTCCTCTTATAAAAACAGGTCTTGGATATACCAGAGAATCCTCTCAAGCTTCAGCACCAAATTATCTAAAAGAAATTATAGCTGGTTTACAAAATTCTGCCACTCAGCAAAGGAATAAATAATCATTGCAGGTAAAGCATGATCATCTCAATTCAAAGAATACTAACAAGAATATCTCTCAAGGAAACGCCAATCAACAGGTAAATCCAAGTAGAAAATTTCATGATCGCATAAATTTCTTCTTCAATGGACAATGTTTCTCATGTCACAATTTTGGTCATAAAGTTGTTCAATGTGTTGCATATAAAACTATCATGACTAGAGAAGCAAGAAAGAAAAGTATTGAATTTGAGAAGAATACCTATAACAACTTTTCTCCTCTTCTAAATGAAGTTGAATGTGCTTATTGCAATAACTTTGGGCATGAAGAATCTGAATGCAGGAGCAAAGTTCAGCCAAAAGAGCATTTTCCTTCAAGATCCAAAGTATGGAAAAAGAAGGAATTACAGGTTAAAAATTGTGGCATAGCATTATTCGCAGAAGGTGAAGAAAATAAATGGTACATTGATAGTGGATGCTCAAGACACATGACAGGTGACAAACACAAACTTCTTGCATATAGTGCTCTAGAAAAGGAAAAGAAAGTTACATTTGGAAATGATAATCCTGCTATAATTAAAGGAAAAGGGTTTGTGTTTCTAAAGGAAAAGGTGAAGGCTAATGATGTCATGTATGTGGATGGCTTAAGGCATAACCTGCTAAGTGTAAGTCAAATGTGTGATCAAGGAACTGAAGTTGTCTTTAGTTCAAAAGAATGTGTGGTTCGTGATCTTGATATAGGCAGAACAATTATAAAAGGGAAAAGAACTCCAAGCAACCTGTATGTATTGAAGAACTGCAAAGAACAATGTTACTTGAGTCAATCTTCAGAAAATTGGCTATGGCATAGAAGGTTGGGGCATCTAAGCTTCTCTCAAATAAAAAAATCAAGCAGACTTAATGCTTTTAGGAATATTGCTTCTGTGATCCATAAATTGTGAAAAAATATCTTTCGGTAAAAATCACATCCAAATAAATTTGGTCAACGCGTTTCGAACCAGCCAGTGTGGTTCATCATCAGGACTTGATGAAAAATTTGATCAGGAGACCCAATTAAATAGATATGAGAAGCTCCAACTAGCCGTTCAAAAACAACGGCTAGTTAGACTAAATCAAAGTCATAGAAATAAAAAGTCAAAAAATATATAAAAAGATTAAAGTTTATAACATGAAAATTATTTATTATTATTTATAATTTTAATTTCTATTTTTATTTTTATTTAATATACAACAGGAATTATTTAAATTATTCTAGAAGATTAAATAAATATAGGATTATTTCTATTAATAAAATAGTTAAAATATTTATTTTGTTTAATAATATTTAAAAATATAAAGGATTAAATGCTACTATAATAATACAAAAAATAAAATTAAAAATATAAAAATATAAAAATGAAAATGAGTAAATAAATAACTAAAATAAAAATAAGAATAAGAAGAAAAATAAAATAAATAAAAATAAAAATAAAATAAATAAATAAATAAATAATAATTTAATTTTTAATCATTTTTATTTTAATTTATTTTATTAATATTTATTAAATAATTAATTAATTTATATATTTATTTTATTTACTTATTTATTTATTTAATTATTTATGATTTTATTTGATTTTATTTTATAGATTTATTAAGTTAAAAAATAAATACATAACATAATCATAATAATAATAATAATAATAATAATAATAATAAATAAATAAATAATGTATAATATATAATTTTATTTTATATTATTATTATTATTATTTATTTATTTATTTATTTTAAGAATGAAGAGCAGGAATCCAACACCCGCTAACCATCCACCCATCGTCCCTGTTCAGGTTAAGAGGCCTCTTTTCGATTTCCAAGGCTTCTCGCAACTTGCGGTGGTGGAAATGGTCGATCTTCACAATAATCTTAGCATCTTCAATGCAAATGTGATGATTAGTCTTCTCAACATGCTCTGCTAGGGCCGAGGAGCGCGATCTATTATGCTTAAGGTCAGCGACATGCTCATGAATTCTTTCATTAATAGACCGGCCCATTTCCCCAATGTAAGGTGTCCCACAAGAGCATGGAATCAAGTACACACCCTTACCATCCTTAGACCCAATTTGCCCTAAGGATGGTAAGGGTGTGTACTTGATTCCATGCTCTTGTGGGACACCTTACATTGGGGAAACAGGTTGATCTATTAATCAAAGAATTCATGAACATGTCGTTGACCTTAAGCATAATAGATCACGCTCCTCGGCCCTAGCAGAGCATGTTGAGAAGACTAATCATCACATTTGCATTGAAGATGCTAAGGTTATTGCGAAGATCGACCATTTCCACCACCGCAAGTTGCGAGAAGCCTTGGAAATCGAAAAGAGGCCTCTTAACCTGAACAGAGACGATGGGTGGATGGTTAGCAGGTGTTGAATTCCTGCTCTTCATTCTTAAAATAAATAAATAAATAAATAATAATAATAATAATAATAATAAATAATAATAATAATAATAATAATAATAATAATAAAATAAAATTATATATTATACATTATTTATTTATTTATTTGTTTATTTATTATTTATTATTTTTATTATTATTATTATTATTATTATTATTATTATGATGTAATGTATTTATTTTTTAACTTAATAAATCTATAAAATAAAATCATAAATAATTAAATAAATAAATAAGTAAATAAAATAAATATATAAATTATTTAATTATTTAATAAATATTAATAAAATAAATTAAAATAAAAATTATTAAAAATTAACTTATTATTTATTTATTTATTTATTTTATTTTTATTTTTATTTATTTTATTTTTCTTCTTATTTTTATTTTTATTTTATTTATTTATTTATTTATTTTCATTTTTATATTTTTATATTTTTATTTTTATTTTTTGTATTATTATAGTAGCATTTAATCCTTTATGTTTTTAAATATTATTAAACAAAATAAATATTTTAACTATTTTATTAATAGAAATAATCCTATATTTATTTAATCTTCTAGAATAATTTAAATAATTCCTATTGTATATTAAATAAAAATAAAAGTAGAAATTAAAATTATAAATAATAATAAATAATTTTCATGTTATAAACTTTAATCTTTTTATATATTTTTTGACTTTTTATTTCTATGACTTTGATTTAGTCTAACTAGTCGTTGTTTTTCAACGACTAGTTGGAGCTTCTCATATCTATTTAATTGGGTCTCCTGATCAGATTTTTCATCAAGCCCTAATGATGAACCACACTAGCTGGTTCGAAACGCGTCGACCAAATTTATTTGGATGTGATTTTTATCGAAAGAGACTTAATGCTGTTCGTGGTCTTCCCAATATTACTCTACCTGAAAGTATCATATACAAATCCTGTCAATTCGGTAAGCAAACCAGAGTGCAATTTAATGCCAAGGAAGGATCATCAAGTAAGCCTCTTGAACTCATTCATACTGACATATGTGGACCTATGAGGAAAAAGTCACCACGTGGTGAAGAATACTGTATCTTATTTATTGATGATTTCTCTAGAATGTGTTGGATTGGGTTGATTAAACACAAAGATGAAGCATTTGAGAAATTTCAGACCTTCAAAGCACTGGTTGAAAATGAATTAGATCTAAAAATCAAGTGTCTTAGATTTGATCGAGGAGGAGAATATACATCAAATTAATTTCTTTAATTTTGTGAACAACATGGCATAAAAAGACAGTTCTCTGTAGCTGGCACTCTACAACAAAATGGCATAGCAGAAAGAATGAATAGAACAGTTCAACAAATGGCTAGAGCTATGCTTGATGATTCCGGAATCAATGCCATAGTCGAGTATATTAATTTAAAGAAGGAAGAGTACAACCAGGCTTCGATGTTGCAATCTCCTCCAGCAGGGTTCTAGTGGAGCACGTCTCACAAATTTCATCGAGAATTCAGATGGGGCTCTCTCTACGAGATCCTCCTTGGTTCGACCTTCTCTATAGCGATTACTCGGCTATAATATCTCTTCTCCAAGTTCAGCTTCTTGGCTATATGTTCAGCTAGCTTTTGTAAAGGGGGAAGGCTTGTTTATATAGATGGATAAGGAGAGGTTAGGATCCCTATAATCATGGGCGGAGTCCTATCTTCAAATAATGTTCCATCAACCATTTCCTAAAGGAAGAGATCCATGGTTTATCGAGTTTAACCAATTGCAATGAGTCATTCCTGAGGTGGTTAAAGGAAACTTCCACCTCTAATTTGTTAAAAAACATTCTAAAAAAGGCTGGTGTGGGTACAACAAAGAGACAGGGCGCCAGCTGGCGCAGGCTCTAGTGAAAATCTTCCCCATTGGCACTAGGGGTGAATTGGCTACCCGCGCCAAAGCCAAAACATAGGTTTTTGAGTGCTTTCTAAGGAAATTTTCAACAGGAGAAATCATGTCCTCATGTAGAAGGATGAAAAGAAGGTATTTTGAGAGTATGACACTACTCACAGGTCATGGCAAAAACCCTCCAATATGCAGGGCGAGGGATTGCAGGGAAAGTGACAAAATGTTGTGTAACAGATGCCCCCTAAAGCATGAGGTCTGAGAGAGAGGGAGGGGTGAAATGCTTTATGAGAACACGTTCAACCCAAACACTGTTGTCGGAAGACCTGCAAGTACAAGTACAACTGATACATCTAATACATGACATGTGGAATGGACGTAACCATCCATAATAGAGCATATAAACAATGAGATCTGAGGTATGGACACAGCCATCCAGCAGTAGGGATAAATAAATAGACTCAGGCATGGTCGCAACCATCCAATCAGAAGAGTCAAATAGTAATCCACAAAGAACCTACAACCTGGATTTCATTAGACAAAACCCAGGGTCTTGCGCTCCATCTCAACCCGAAGAAAATACAAATTCGAGCATGTGAATATGTGAGCTGAAGCTGAACATGCAAGAACATTGTCTGATTACTAACCAATGATGAAAGTTGTTAACAGACATGAGAGAAACCACCAATAATAAAAATGGCTCTCAAGGTACAAAAGGTACAATCCGCAAAATGTGAATAGTGATCTGACATCAAACACCCATAGAGTCAGTCGATCAAAGGCTAATGATGTGGACCTTGCGTCGAATGTGAAGAACCTACCATTGAGGCATGTAGGCTCCAAGGTACCTGAAGGGAGTCTCTAGATCACCTTCCTGGATAATGAGCTGGAGTCGACAGGAAGTGACCTTGATCGAAGGTGGGCTATAACGTTTCCCACATCATTGACACGAGACAGAGGAACATGATTTTTGTGAATCAAGACCAACAGAGAATCATAGGGAGGTTGAAAACTTTAGAGGCAACTTCTCTTGAAAATATTGGCGGCACGACACTGGATTTGGCAGTATTTTACATCAAGGGATCTGAGGTCATGGTGACGTGGCAAAGAGTAGATGAGAGGTCAAAAATGATTACCCAAACCCATGGAGGAAAAAAAATGACAACGTGAGATATACCCAACCCGACACGAATGCAGACAAGTACTATGTTCAAGAGTGACATACTGCCAACACGACTACAATCTTGGTTCCATTTTCCTCCACCATTTCTGGCGAGTACCTCTTTATGTTTACACAAGCTTGAAGAGGATACCATATGCTTGTCATATAAGTTCGTCCTTCAGACAAATCCATCCTAGTACACTTTACGAGCCCTAGGAAGGAGGAACTCAAGTAACGTCATCACAACCGAGTCCGATGTAATCAATTTTAATGAGTCTGACAAAGGAAGAACTCGACATATTTTCATGTTTAGAGAGTTTGAAAAGAAGCAGAAAATAAAACTCCAGCAGGTCCCTTTTCGTAAATAGTCCCTCAGATCCGAAAAGGTAGAAAAAAATATCTGAAAGAACCTCTTAGTCACAATAGGCTAAGGTATTCCTTTTTCGTAAATAATCCATCCTAGCCCAAAAAAGGGGTAAACGTATACTGGATAGATATCGTTTTGCAGCCAATTTAACGAGTTCCAAACGACAAGAGTCTCAGAAATCTTTTCAATTTTCGAGAGTCAGAAAAGAGCTAAAAGATGACTCCTCTTGGAGGAACGAGTGGTATTAAGGGTAGCAACTGGTTCTGGTAATGGTGGAACTGCTCAGAACAAGATAAAGGTCAAGAGGTTGGCTAACAAGACCACTCATCGCAGCGGTTCCTCAGGAATGGGTAAAACAACCAAGTGAACGCATATGATTGGCCAAGCAGATAGTGACGGTGGAATGAAAAAACCAAGGCTCATTTGGAAAAGGAGGCTGATAAAATGGCAATCACGAGAGGTAAAATGTGAATGGTTTCATTTTTACACAAGCTTGAAATCAGGAAACTCTACTTGAATTTGGTTTCATTTTTACACAAGCTTGAAACAAAGATAAACTATGCTTGAAACCGGTTTCATTTTTACACAAGCTTGAAATGGAAACAAACTATGATTGAAAAAAGTAACCATGCCCCAAGCATGGTGACTCAATTCGAGGTACATTATTCCCAAGCTTCAGTCCATATGAAAGGTAAATGGAGTGAAGGTTCAACTTACGAGATCAAGAGAAAGACTTGACTGGGATTTTACAAGATCTTATCAAAGACTTGAATTGAACGGGAACATGTTTCATTATTTTAATGAGGTTGAAACATTAAAAGAACTATCCTCATAACACCTTGTTCCATTTTTTAAGGAGCTTGAAACAAGAATATGAACTATGCTCCAAAGAGCTTGTTTCATTTTTCAAGGAGTTTGACACAAGAAAATGAACTGTGCTTCGACAACCTTTCATCATGATGAATAAGAAGCCATGGCATCCAAGAGTTCCGCACCAGATGGGAGCACAACATCTTGGAAATCAAGACCCAATGCCCCCAGCACATGATGCACAACGACACTATCACTAAATTCAGGCATGGGACAGGTAGCCACATAATTAACCTACAACGGGGAAGATACAACCGGTGGATAAAGACCCGGAAAGGATGATGGTGGACCAGATGTCACGTTAGGACCAAAGAATGAAAGATGATCAATGGTCATGATCCAACCTTTGTGTGGAAAATAAATCACACGAAAGAGGGAAGAGAAAATTTCCCCCATGACATAAGTATATTCATGCTCCAGAATTAAATTGAAATCCAAGGGGCCTGGAACAACCATCACGTCTATATGGATGGTTTTCCCTCCCAAAGTAACAAGAAACTTTGGAAGGATCCCTAACGATTGGAAGCCAACAGATTTTGCATAGTAGGCATAAGAGGTGGAGAACTAAAAGCCTGCCAAGTAGTGGAAGATAGAATACTAACAGATGCACCTTCATCTATAATAGTGTTGGGTATAACTAGATCAAAGTTTTGTACTGTTATCTCAAAAGGCACATAATATGGAAGGAGGTATCCTGCAAATCAACTCCAATCGAAGGAAGCGACCAAACTACTCGGAGGGGGTACCATCAAACTGAGATGGTCTTCCCCCAGTGTTACTAGAGCAAGAGGAGCATCCTCTGAGACGTCCATCATGGGAGTAGGAGGACCAGCTTCTTGAACTATAGGGATGGGAGACTCTTTCCCCAAGTCTGAGGAATCTGAAGAAACAAGAAGAACATGAGGGGGATGAGATCCACTCTCAACGGAAAAAACCTGATGAAACATAGGTGGGATCAAGTCAACCGATTCCATGTCCAATGGTTTGTCGGGAACGAATTCTTAAATTTGAATTCCTGAGGGAGCAGGATCAACCAAGGATGACTCTTGACCAATTGTGGAATCAACTAGCAGAGGACTCAAAGAAAGCTTCTGGTAACCAGTCGGAAGGCAGGGTGCAAAAATAGTAGGGTTGTTCAACACTTTCTTGGCTTCATCCATGTACGGACAAAGGTGAATGGGATGAAGCCCTTCACACAACTTATAGGGATTGGAAATCTTACCCTGTTCCTTATGAGTCTTATCATGGCTAGTCGAAGATGTGCCACCAAGATGACTTCTAGAAGCCAAAGGCAACGACAGACGACCGTTGGACCAGGCTTCAAGTACCTTGGGAATTCTAGGGCAATCTCGAAGAAGGTGGTCACCTTTGCACAACATGCAAGGGAATTTTACTTTCCATGGAAGGTTGGATGGTTTCTCATTGGAAGGTTTCTTAGGCGTAATAGCCGTAGATTTAGCCTCTCTCTTATATGACTTATTCTTATTCTTCTTCTTCTTCTTCTTCTTCTTAGCCACCTGGTTACTAGAATCCAGAATTTCACCAGGCGAAGTAGAAGAGGAGGATGAAGAAACAAGAAAAGAAGGGGAGAGGTCCACCTTAGAATCAACATGGTGCTGTTCAGGTGGAGATGATGGTCGAACAGAGATCGGGGCATTCGGGACCATCGAGGTCGAAAACAACCAGACAGGAAAACCAACAGTTAACCCAAGCAGGGACAACGTTGCCATATAAGGAGCACCAACATTCCCAAAAGTAGGAAAAGGACCAGGATTCCCTTCGGAAGGGATTCTTGGGTTAGTGAACTCTGGAAATGTTGCCATTGGAAAAAACCGTAAAACAAAACGCTAAGGAAAATAACTTTAACCAGGAATATTTCGTGGGAAGTTAATTTTTTAAGACACTGAAACAAAACTCTGTCATTTCATATTTTAAGAGTCTAGAAACAGGAAAAAGGTGACTCTATCGCTTTCAGGTTGAAACAAGCATAAAAATACAAGTGCTTGATGATATTTACAAATTTATGGAGTCAGTAAGATCTAAAATGACTGCTCAAGTAGTCTAGGTAAAAGGGTGTGCCAAGTTCCCGTGAACTGCCATATACACCTTGGTTATAAAATGAAAGAAGAATCAACCAAGGACTTGACATACGTGCAGGTAGTATCCCCGAATGTTGTGTTCAGTGTATCACAGTTACAAGGTGGCAGACTCGGCTTCCTACAAATAAAAGGATTACAACCTATAGGGGTCTCCTTTTATATACTCGATGGTACGGGGAGCACAAGTCCGTACTAGTGTTGTATGAAGCCAGATGGCGAGCTACAACTGCTAGGTTTAAAGACGTCGAAACATGTCTCTAACTTATACCACTAAATTTTTCATTAATTTTCAATGTTTCCTTAGGTTAATTGAATAAATTTTAAGTTGATCTTTTATTTATGTTTCAATTCCAAGGTCCTACCGAATGTTGGATCTCACAAATCCCTGAATGCAAGATACATGCCATAAAATACCATTTCGTTCAATGAAGAGCTATCTACGAGAAAGTGAGGAGTTTTCAAGAAATATAAAATAATGAGAACACACAGAAGCATTCACTATAGAACCTGATGCAAACTAATGAGAACAAGAAATCTTTCCTAGAATGCCAAATGCTAGTTATGTGAATGATTTTCCAATTCCACAATGCAAAAAAAAATGCAAGCACAAAATATATTTTTGGTTTTTTGAATGTAATAGAGCAAACAATGCACTAAATAACATGAAAAACAAATCTTCACACTAGTTCGAGAATGCCAAAGCCAGATTTGAAGTGAACAATTCAATCAACTCACAAGCAAACAAAACAAAGCCTCAAACCAATGTTACAATCTCTAAAATCGAAGAAAGATGTCAAAACAGACCCATACAAGAAATGTGAGCTATGCTTGGAGTGATATGAAGCAAAACTGAATGAAAGAGGAAAGACTCACTCAAGACTCATTTCACCAAAAGAAACCACTCAAAACGGATCCAGGGAGATGAATGCAATTAAGCCAATAATGAAGTTGACCGTGAAACAAGAGACACAAACTCCTACAAGAGGCTTAGCATATCAAAGCACTAGAAATTCCTAAAGCCATGATGCTGAAAGAAATGGACAAACAATCGAAGGAAGAAAGCCTTTCACAGTAAAAAAAAAACCCAAAGCATTCAAATCAGGTCAAGAAAACACACAGAGACACTAGGATGGAACAAAAACTCGAAAATAGGGAAAACCCTAGCACCTATAAGAAATGGCATGACTGTCTGGTTGTAATCCGCACCAGACAGGGGATGGCGTGGGTGATGAACTGGAAACAAGTGCCATTGGGCATGACTGTCAGGCTGGAAACGGCACCAATCAAGCCAACCTTAGAAAGATGAATATTTGGAAAAACAAAGGTCAAATCTGATCCTCTGGGGCTGAACATGGGTCTAAGACTCAGCAAAACAACCAGAAAAGGAAAGCTAAGAAGGCAAAGACCAAGAAGAAGATCTAATAAACAAAATACAAACTCACATTGATCCCCAGTGGAGTCATCAATTTGTTGGTGAGGTAAATCCCCTCTGTGGACAGAGGTGATCCCACTAGCTCTAGAGTGGGTATAGCCACAAACGAGACACACTATGACATCAATTCCTAGTTAAGAATGGAAAAATACTTGGTAGATCACTTACCATTGGTCCTACGTTGTTGTGTCATCCGGGAGAATGGCTGCCTCTCGCTCCTGATTCGACAGATCATGATCCACTCGTTCTCACACCTGGATACCTGCACATACACAAGAAACGAAGACAATACACAACATACTATTTCGCATTCCTAACTATCAGTCAGTCGAAGAAGACTAAATCAAATGTGTAAAATAAACATAACACAGAGATGGAATCAATACCATAGTCAAGTATATTAATTTAAATAAGGAAGATTACAACCAGGCTTTGACGTTGCGATCTCCTCCAGAAGGGTTCCAGCGGAGCACGTCTCACAAAGCACGTCGGGAATTCAGACGGGGCTCTCTCTACAGGATCCTCCTTGGTTCGACCTTCTCTATATCTATTACTCAGCTATAATATCTCTTCTCCAAGTTTAGCTTCTTGGCTATATGTTTAGCGAGCTTTTGTAAAGGGAGAAGGAGAAGGAGAGGTTAGGATCCCTATAATCATGGGGGGAGTCCTATCTTCAAAGAATGTTCCATCAACCATTTCATAAAGGAAGAGATCTGTGGTTTATCGAGTTTAACCACTTGCAATGATTCATTCCTGAGGTGGTTAAAGGAAAATTCCACATCTAATTTATTAAAAAACATTCCCAAAAAGGCTGGCACAGGTACAACAAAGAGACAGGGCGCCAGCTGGCGCGGGCTCTAGTGCAAATCTTCCCCATTGGTGCGAGGGGTGAACTGGCTACACACGGAATGCCAAAACATAGGTTTTTGAGAGCTTTCCGAGGAAATGTTCAATAGGATAAATCATGTCCTCATGCAGAATTATGAAAAGAAGGTATTTGCAAAGTATGACATTGCTCACAGATCATGGGAAAGACCCTCCAATATGCGGGGTGAGGGATTGTAGGGACGATTACAAAATGCTATGTAACAGGGGGATGTTAGGATGTTTCGACACATAGGAAATAGGCTCCTTTTGTGTCACCTTTGTAAATCCTTCTATCCTATCCCAAGTTGTTATTAAGGGGGGATGTTAGGATATTCTGACACATAAGAAATAGTTAAGTATAACTTGGTCTAGTGTAGAGTTCGGTAAAGTGTGTTTCTTTACTATGTACATTTGTAACTTATAATTTGACAGTCACGATTTGTAGTGATCTGACGGTTCACTCTCTCCTCGGTATTAACGACACTTGATCCATGGCTTAACACCCGATTGGTCCATGACCTCTATTTAAATAGCATGGAGGGTCATTTTTCCGGTAACCGTTTACGAGAGAAACATATGTAAACTTTATTTTTATATTAATAAATTCCCTGAAGTGGCCACGTTGGCTCAGGCTATGGACTGTTGCCCTCTTAAAGGGTTTTAACCATGTGATATACTGGTGTACTTATTTGTGATCTATTTGTGAGCGGTGACCTTTGGTTTTTGATCCAAGAAACTTACCCTGTAAATTCCTACGAAGCACATCGTGCTAATGCAGAAGAGCAATCTGCTTGATGGCAAGGGTTTGGTGATGAAAACTTCAAGGTTATGATGGCTAAGATGAAGCATAATGGTGGAGAAGTGTTCTTGGAGGAGGAAATGAAGTTCTTGAATGATTGTATGGTCTTTTAATAGCTTGAAACTTGATTTTGGTGGAGTGACATCATGTACTTGAGAGAATGACCAAATGAGGTGATTGTACTGTAACTTTATTACTATTTTTGGAAAGGTTACATATCCATGTGGGTTGAATGTACCTTTAATACCTTTTTGACAAACTTATCCCTAATTACTAACTACCATGATGGTGACAATGGTGATGACATGACTCCCATGTAGATTTTAATGACATGAGAAATTATGACACCTAATGAATATCTTAACCATGATTTGGAACTTCAAACCCTTTAATTATGCATGTGAATGACTTAATGAAAAAAAGGATGACCAAGACACTCATTTGATCACCTTGAAAATGGAAGGAGTAGTAATGATACCTAGGACCTGACTCAAGACTCATTTGAAAATAAAAATACATGTCAAATTTATTTGAAAATATAACAATTTGACCTAAGAGCCTATCAATCACACGGAACAAGTGCATTTGATCATTAGTGACTCATCGACACTAATAGTGAGCATGTTGGATATGTGATGTTGTGTAGATATGGTGAGTTGTGCATATTTCATATGCGGTGTTGTGTACCAATGGCGTGGTGTTCATGTTTACATATGGTGCTATGTACATGTGGTGTTGTGTGCATGTGGTGTCGTGTACATGTTGTACATGGGGTGATGTGTCCAGGTGATGTTGTGTACATGTCATGAATGTGCTTCTAGGTACAAGTCGTGATGTGTACACATTGTGTAGGTGGTGTTTTGTACATGTGGTTCCATATACACATTGTACAAATGATGTAGTGTACATGTGGCATTGTGTACGCGTTGTGCAGGTGGTGTCATGTACATGTGATGATGTGTACACATTGTGCATGTGGTGTTGTGTATGTGTTGTAAATGTGGTATTGTGTGCAGGTTATACATGTTATTTTGTGTATGCGTGGTATTTTGTATGTGCATTGCGTAGTCATGGTATCTGACATGTGCATTCGTTGTGTTTTACTTTATGTATGTATTGCGTTGTGTCATACACTGAATGTAGCAGTATATATTGTGTTGTGTTGTACAATGGGTGTAGGTGTATGTGTCGTGATGTATATTAGGTGTAGGTGTATGTATTGTGTGGTGTCACACGTTGTGTGTGGATGTATGTGTTGTGATGTACATTTTGTATGTGACATGATTTAATAAAATAAAAAGGAACCAGATGTTTGATGCACATGATAACCAATCCAGTGTGTGTATGAAAGTACAAATGATAAAGGTAGAAGCAAAGGACTGATTAAAGGATAAGTATCAATATTTTATTCTAGTTTAATTATGCATGCCATCGATGATTCTGGTTTATGAGGATTACATGTGGTCTATGATTTGACTTATGTTGGTTACATGTGATTAATGATTATGGTTTATGATGATTGCATGTGATTTATGATTATTGATTTATGATGCTTGAGTTTTGAACTAATCATATGTGATATGTTTATACATGATGATTTGATCAAAGAACTAATTTTACTTGTGTGAAAGGAAGTAAATAGGATTGCAAGTGTACCTTATTAATGAGCCATTGATGAGGTATGATTTGAGGTTATTTCCTTTTGTTTTGAAGCTAATGAAAATTATGTGCTTGGTACAAGAAATAATTAAAATTAATGTTTGGGTGGTTGAGACTAATTGCAATCATTAGCGACAACAACAAAAGGAATTGAAGAAAGCGGTGGTATATTGGTAAAGTATTTCAGGATCAGGGCCATTGTGGGACAATGGTGCCCAATAATGTCCACTGATTTCCATGAGCATGTTATGACTGGTATGATTGTTTTTAGGTAGGTATATATCTTGGTTGTTTGACCTTCCAATGTGAGGAAGCCTTTCCAAGGGTGTATCGCCCAAGATAGGGGATGCCATGGAACTTGGAAGGTGAGTGACTGCATGGAAGTGGATGACTAGATTACTTGAGGGACTGTGCAACAGAAAAGGGAAGGTCGGAATGGATGTGTTTGGTCATGAGAATTTCTAGATGGAATAAAATGCACATTGGGAGTGTGCTCTGGAAAAATAATATAGTAATTGTTCACTGAGGAAATAAGTGGCCCAGGGTTGTAGCGATGGAAATTGGATGAAGATTTGACTTTGGAAATGGATTTTGGACTTCCTGTGAAGGAGGTGAATCCTCGTACTACTTCTGAGGGTGGAGGTGTGAACCTCTATATTCCCTTGTTGTGGATGCATGTTTCATATCCTTTTATTTGTTGGTTTAGCAAGTGTGCTTTGTTTATATTTATATATTATTGTAAATATTGTATCAATTTGGATTTATAAAGCTCCATAAATAGTATGATTATTTGTTTCTTGAAGAAAATGTCCATAATTATATGTGGTTTTTATTATAAATACTGTAATGATTTGTGTTATAAATCTCCATTAAATGGCGTGTTTATCATGTTTTAGTAGAATTTTATTGTAAATACTACAACGAGCTATGTTATAAACATCCATAGCTAATATGTTTTTTTTCAGTGGTTTGTTGGTTTATAGGTGTTATTGAACATCGAGGACTGTGTTCCCCCAAGGGTGGGGGGGGTATCAATATTTTATTTTAGTTTAATTATGCATTCCATCTATGATTATGGTTTATGAGGATTACATGTGGTCTATGATTTTTACTTATGTTGGTTACATGTGATTTATGATTATGATTTATGATGATTGCATGTGATTTATGATGCTTGAGGTTTGAGCTGATTGGATGTGATATGTTTATACGTGATGATTTGATCAAAGAGCTATTTTGACTTGTGTGATAAGAAGTAAATAGGATTGAAAATGTACCTTATTAATGATACATTGACCAGGTATGATTTGAGGTTATTTCAATTTGTTTTGAATCTAATTACAATTATGTTCTTGGTACAGAAAAGCATTAAAATTATTGGTTGGGTGGTTGAAACTAATTTCAAGCTTAGGAACAACAAAAAAAGGAATTGAAGCAAGCGATAGTATGTTGGTAAAGCATTTTAGGAGCAGGACCATTGTGGGACAATGGTGCCCAATAGTGTCCATTGATTTCCATGAGAATGCTATGACTCGTATGATGGTTTTGAGGCAGGTATATACCTTGTTTGTTTGACCTTCCAATGTGAGGAAGCCTTTCCAAGGGATGTATAACTCGAGATAGGGGATGCCATGGAACTTGTAAGGTGAGTGACTTCACGGAAGGGGATGAACGGATTAATCGAGGGAATGTGCAACTGCAAAGGGATGGTCGGGAATGGATTTTTTTGGTCATGATAATTTCCAGATGGAATCAAATGCACATTGGGAGTGTGCCCTGGAAAAATGAGAGAATAACTGTTCACTGAGGAAATAAGTCGCCCAAGATTGTAGCACTGGTTATCGGATGCAGAGTTGAATTTGGCAGTGGATTTTTGACTTCCTGGGAAGGAGGTGAATCCTCGTACTACTTTTAAGCATGGCAGTGTGAACCTCTATATTCCCTTGTTGTGGATGTAGACATCATATCATTTTATTTGTTGGTTTAGCAAGCGTGCATGTTTCTATATGTGCATATTATTCTAAATATTGTATTAAGTTGGATTTATAAAGCTCCATAAACAGTATGATTATTTGTTGCTTGAAGCAAATTTCCATAACTATATGTGGTTGTTATTGTAAATAATGTAATGAGTTGTGTTATAAAGATCCAATAAATGGTGTGTTTACCATTTTTTAGTAAAATTTTATTGTAAATACTACAATGAGCTATGTTATAAAGCTCCATAGGTAATTTTTTTTTTTCAGTGATTTGTTGGTTTATAGGTGTTATTGAACATCGAGGATTGTGTTCCCCCAAGGGGGGGTTCTGTAACATCCCTAGTAAAAATTACATGTAATAAAGTTAATAAAGGAAAAAGTATAAGACCAAGGTCATGGGACATGTATTCCAAGTTTAATGGTGGAAAAAATATCCTAGTGGGTGTTAGTTTTGGTTTATTATGGCTAAAGGAAATTGGCAAAGGAAATGTCAAGGGCTTTGGAAAGGCATGAAACATTATTGGCATTTTATATATTAAAATAGTGGAAATTAGGATAAAAGGAAAGTGAAAGGTCACAAGTTACATGTGAGGATGAAAATGAATGAAAAATAATGGGAAATGAAGAAAATAGATGCCTCATTAATAAAAATTTGTTTTAGGATCATTTTGCAACCTTTTGTTAGTTCATTTTTGGAGCTCTCCCTTTTTTATCTCTCTCTCTCACTCACTCTTTGAAACTTGGATTTTTCTTATATCACTTAATAATTGGATCAAGGAAAGAAAAGAAGGCAAAGGGATGTAAATATCAAGCAAGGAAGAGCAGGATCAAGCATCTACACAGAATTCTTTGCAAGTATCAAGTTGCATGTATAATTTCCTTACTTGTTTTGGATTTCATGGTTATGCATGTGTGTTATTGATTCTCTTATTATCATGGGAATGGGGTTTTCTAAGTGTGGCAGTGTTCTTCAGCCTTTCCTTTCCATTTATGGATAGTCATGGTGTGATGGGTTCTCTTGTATTTGGTTGAGCTAGCTTGTCGAATGGTTTGGAAATTGAGTGAGGTGGTATCTGAAAGAAAGAACACATGGCCTAGTAATCCCTGAACCAGATTAATATTGTGGTAAAGTCAGATAATGTGTGCCTCGGTGGGCCTGGGAATCCTCGACTGGTGAATGGAGAGATATATGATAAAGCATAGAGGTGTGTGCCCTTGATCAGGCCTAGGAATCCTTGACCGGTGAATGGTAAGATATATGGTAAATCATGGAGGGTGGAGTCTTGATTAGGTCTATGGATCCTCTACCATGGTATAGCGATATGTACGATAAATACTAGAGACTATGAGATAGGAAAATTCCTCAAGGTGTAGGTGGAGAAATACGGTGGCTTCCATGCTTTTAGAGGCTAGTGATCTAGTGGGGATTGCGGTAAATCTAGGTTCTATTGATGACCGTGAGGTGGTTTAGCCTCGCGAAGCCCTATTTTGTTTTTGTTATGAGTCCCACATTCATGCTTGGAATATGGCATGGGGGTGATTCGATGAAATAAATATTTGGTTCAAGCATCTATGGTCGAGTTGGACATGGAAGTCCCAAACCTGGTTTAATTTTCCATTCATTAATAAGATTTTCTTATCCTTGGTATTTTATGTTTAAATTTACTAGTTTATATGTGGATTTTATGATTGTTATTTCCTTTATATTCTGTTGGTTATATATTGGTTATGAGTAAGTTTTATGACCAACTTTATGTATGGTTATTGTTAACACTAGAAAATCGTACAATAGAAAACAACATCAATTAATGTCGAGCCTAAGGATTTACAGGACAAGAATGCATTATGGAATCAAGAATCTCTAAGGTTTTGAGCAATTCAAGATTAAACTAGTCATAAATGCTCGAATGTGTGCCTTTTCCTTCGAGAAGAGCGCCTTCTGCATGCACTGGAGCCCGATAAGCGCGCATTTCTGGAAGTGGAAAAAATTCACTTTCTGGGACCACAAGCAAGCAAAGGATAGTTTATCCTTATGTGAAAGCCACCTAAGGACAACTCCAGTGCCTCCTTAGGCCTTGTGTGGGCACACAAAAGAATATTTTATCCCACAATGGAATATTACCCCTCCCTTGGGTCACCATCCACCATGTACCAAGGGAGGGAAGGAGGTTTTAAAGCTCACCTATATAAACCCTCAAAGAGATGAACAATGTGTGATCACAAAGCTAAGATGGCCAAAGTTTCCCAAGCAACACCAGTGTCTTGTGTGAACCAAGGAGCAGAAGCTGAAGAAGAGGACTCGATTGTTGGCCACCCAACAATCTTAGCCCATTGCAGCAAAGAGAGAGAGTTATACTACGTCAAAAGGCAGAATTTGAAGGACAAACATCCTTGCATCAGGTCCTAGAGCCTTTTCCTAGGCCTTTTGGCAAGTGGGTAAGATTTTTGTTTTCATTCCAAACATTCAATAAGAATAAGGCCATCGAGTCATTTTTTTACCTTGTTACTGTTTGGAACTCTCTATATAGCTTCTTTTTGTGTTTTTAGTTTTAGTTTTTTGACAGAGCATACTTTAGTGTATTACTTAATTTAAGTTCTATACTTCTGAGCTCCCCCCAGATACTGCCTGTTACTTACGGTTTAGAGAAAAGACCACATTCTCTAAATGCGTGCCATTTCGTACACCCATGTGTCAAATCCACCACAATAGTTATCATCATGTTTTGATTAGAAATTTAATCAACAATGAATATATGACCTAATATATGTTGCGATAAGGCATCAATGCTTCCTTACAAATCGCAGATAACTATGAGACCCCTATGCTCAGATCTGTTGTTATGACTTGTATATTACATATTTGTGACATTTTTTTATCAAATTCCTGTCATGGCTAGTAGGGTTCAGATTAATTATTTGTTCAAGTGATTGTATTTTCAATTTTATTTCAATGTTATTTATCATTACTAAATTTGTCATGAAGTTCTGGGTAGTGGCTTGAGTCCTGGCCTTGAAAAAGTGGCATAGAATCTGAGGTCACTGGCACAAAACTAGCTGAAAATTTCCACAGTCGTTGGCATGCCTTGATGTGGGAGAAACTGGAGGCCTACAGTCACAATGTTTCCTTTCCATGGGAACGATTGGATCGTTAGATCAGTGAAAATTTGAGTTGCCTTAGTGGTTGATCACCTGGAAGAGTTGGTTAGATCTTGAAGGGTTTATAGCATGTGTGGAAGGTCAGATTGGTTGTGTTTGTTCGGTTCCACTTAGTTTAGGTATCCTAGGAGGTTGAATCACATCATAGTAGCCTCTCGTCACATGTTTACCCTAGTGGACTAGGTAGCTTTGGTAAATGTGGGAGGAGGGTGTAATAGTCTAGAAGAAACAGGTTCCCCTGAACTATCACCATCCAATATCACTCTTTGTGCTTGGGAAAATTGCCCTTCACAACCCCTCGATTTATAACGCAACTTCCCCATAATTGTTGATGGAAATATAGTCTTGATTTATATCGAAGTCATTGATTCCCATTTATATTATAACATCTTGTTGGGTCATAGTTACACATATTCCATGTCAGTTGTCACATCCTCTATCTTTCGAAATATGTGCTTCCCTCATAATGGAAAGATCATCACTATCAATCAGTTGACTTACTATGACCCCTAGTTGCATACTTATCCTTAGTCCACTATCTCATTGATGATTGGAAATAATACCACCCCTACCCTAACCGATGTTTCTCCTGGGGTCTATAAAGGTTCCACCCTGCTTGGGGCTTATTATGGCTCTCCGCCTACCCCTTATGATCCTATCTCTTTGAGTGTTTGAATTCTTCAAGTGTCACAAGCCACGGGAAAGTGGTAAAATAGGCCTTCTCACTATCTAGCCCCTCCACAACCCCCTGCTCAATAATCCACTTGTCCTTTAGGTAGCATTCCTCCAATACAATTCCCTCTTGTTGGTATCTCTCTCGGTCCTTTCCAACCAGGAATTGTTCCTCCAGGTCTTCCCCATCTAGGAGTCATTCCTCTTAGTAATTTCCCCTCTACTTAGATACCTTTATTATTCCTACCACTAGGATGTTGGAAATACTGAGAGGGGGGTGAATCAGTATTCCTTCCAAATAGTATTATTATTAATCTTTTAGAGCATTAGTTAATATTTAGTTATTATTAGTGTTTGTACAATGATAGCAGTAAACAAAAGGAACACAAATGCACATAGTTTTTAGGGTGGAAACCTCCTCTGGGACAAAAAACCACCTGAATTATTTTCTAATAAATCTTTAATATTCAACTCCAATTGAAAAGAAAGCTCCAAATTTCTAGAATCTAGAAAAGAATTCTTCTCCAGCTCCCACTAGATGGACACTCCAATGCCCAAGATTCTTTAGTGGTCAGCTGAATGGATGCCCCAACACCCAATGAGATACAACTCACCCTAGCACCACCGTACCATCCTGAAGTTTTCATAGGCTTGAACCTGTTGGTGACTTCATGCACTAGCCTAGCAGCACCCTACCACCCTATAGAAGAATAAAAGAAGAATGGAATCCCGTACCAGTAAAAATGGTCCACTTTAAAATGATATAGAATGATGTAGAAGCAAAATACACACTAGACCATAACCCCAACTATGACACAACCACCTAATGATGATCCTAGACCCCCTGACACTGCCTCTACAACTCTAGGCAGATAGACACCTGTACAATTTTTACAATGCTGCCTTTGCAATGACTTGGTATAATGATACCTTTACAATAACTGTATACAGTGCTGGCCACTTTAAGACTTCATGTGGTGAGCTTCTTGCTGGTGTTCTGAAATTGTTACTCTTGTCATGCTACCCTTATTTGCATCTTTCTTTTCTTTATTTCCCTAGAAATTTTGGTCCTTTGCAGCCCTTGACAACACATGATCTAGATTTTTCTTGCCTTCTAGGAGCTCGATATTGAATCTAGTGTATATCTATTATTTCATATCCCCAATATGTGATTTTTGGTCCTTGAGTATTCCTCTGAGTCTTCTTTTCAATGCCACAAGTCTGACCCAATTTGGATTCTTCAAGGAAAATTTATACCCAATCTCTCACAATGACCTAATTATGGACTGGTTCAGTAGAGCGAACTTGTACAACATGCCATGTGTCACTGTTTCTTTATTCGGCTCTAAAATTGATATAGCGAAAACTTAATTTCGTGAAATAGCTTTCACTTTTTACAGAATTTCCATCCCATACTCAGAGAGAGAGAGAGTTTTACGATTTTCCCAAGGTCACATCTTTGTGATGAAGTTCAAGAGCCTGAAAAAACCCTAACTTCCACAGATCATATCTCCGAAAATATTGTGCACCATGCTCAAAATTTTTTACAGGAGCTTCCTCAAGATTTATGCTTCGCCTCATAAAAATTTTGGCTTATAAACCTTCATAGAAAAATTTTATAACACAAATTCCACGATGACCTCTTTCAGGTAGTGAAATCCCTATATGAGGAGGATATGAGGATCACAATTTATATAAATGCTTAGGTTGAGAGGGTCTTCAAAAAGTGAACGTGGGAGGGATTTTAGGAGCTTAAAAATTATTAATTATTGAATTTTCAATCACCCATGCCACAACCCCACGGGGTTTTAGCCCACTAAATGGGGTTACTAACTTCAAACATGAATATCTCTCAAACCATGAAGAATTACATGGTGTGCCATATATCAACGGAAACATCTTGACAAGTAGAAACCATAAAAAACATTATTGCCCCAGAATATATTAATTTGGTAGGTCAAAATTATCATGCAAGATCAAGGTAGCCCCTGGTGCTGCTTGGGTTGACATCAATGACAACCACTACTGATAAAAAATCTTCCTCTTTGGCATTGATGGCAACACAAGTGCTCCCCCTACGATCATGACACCTCTTCCTACAATATTCTCTCCCCCTTTGACATCAATGGAAAAGGGTAACTCCCCCTGACACACAACCATCCTGTGAACCTGTACACACTTCCACTCCCCCTTTATTTTATGAATAAGGAAAATCTAATGAAAACTTGGGAGAATCCCAAGCTTATGGCAAAGATATTCAAATGCTTCACGAGTACTCTTACGATCATCAACGCTTCCTACCCAATCTGCATCTGTAAAGGGTTTAATAATGAGATTTTTACCCTTGGGATACCACAAGCCATATTCTATTGTTCCCTTTAGATATCTAAGAATTATTTTGACGACAATAATGTGTGAATCTTTTGGTGCGGCTTGGAATCTTACTACCTGTCCAACTATTTGCATAATGTCTGGATGAGAGGTTGTTACATATAGAAGACTACCAATCATAGATCTATACAACATCTCATCCACATCCTTAGATGAGTCATCTATGCTCAATTTGCAACCTGTTACTGTCATAGTAAGGACTGGTTTGCAATCTTCCATTTTGAATTTCTTGAGCATTTTCTTGATGTATATGGCTTGACATATAAATATTCCTTTCTCTTGATGAGGTATTTGAAGCCCTAAGAAGTATGTCATCTCACCAAGTAAAGACATCTCGAACTCTTTTTACATCTTTGTAGCAAAGTTCTTGCTTAGTCGATCATCATTGCTATCAAATATTATATCATCCTCTTTTGCTAGTAGATGTGCCTTAGTTGCTTCATCCAGAACATATATGTCATTTGAAGCTCAACTTGTTGTAGCTTTCTTCCGAGAGTGATGGTACCTGATCCTATAACATTTGAAGATCCATCATTTCCAAAGGACACGGTTCCATCCTTCTTCTCTTTCATAGATACAAATTTCTCTATATATCTAGTCATATGCGTTAAACAACCGCTATCAACACCACACATTTTATTTTATTTTAGCCTTGAGAGAAAGAGCACAATTATCAGTCTTCTTCTTCTTCCATGTTCATTAGTTCTATGGATTCGAAGATTCTTCTGGAGGATTTTCAAGTCTAAAATCTTTGGCTATGTGTCCAAAGTTTCGACATTTGTAACATTAAATATTATTTCTTAAATGTTCAAATATGTTGATGTTTCATTGAGCCCTGGGAGTTTCATATTTGACAAATCTCCTGGAATTATATTGGTTCCTACAGTACGTGTGACATTCTACAGCTTTATGACCAAATTTTCCACATGAATAACAATAGCCATGAAAAATAAGTTGGTACCTGGATGGAAATATTCATCGGCGAATTGTCTTCCAAGGATATTCTTGTGAATATTTTCCAATTAAGTCTACATGCGTGTCAGATCTCATAGGTTCATTGCATTTTGTTGTAAAAGGTCCCACTTCTTCTTTGTAACAGAGGCCAGTTCTATCATTGTAAGATCATTGATTGTTGACGAGTTCTTCCAATTCCCTTGAGTTGTTGGCATAGTTTTGGAAAATATTTCCCTTCTTCACTTCCTTACTCAGTGAGACTACTTCGGCTTCTAATGCTTCCCTTTCTCGATTTTTTTTCCAACTTCTTTCGAAGTGACTCTTGAATAAATTTGTGTTCTTCAACTTCAATTTTGAGACCATGAACTTGTTCTTCAAGAGTATTGGAATGGATCTTCTAATCCTTGAGCTCTTTTATAAGCTTGATTGCCTCCTTAGAAAATTATTCTATGGTCAACCCTTCCTCTTCGTTGTTTTATACCTCTTGTTTATTGTGCTTACCCATAAAAAATAATCTCTCATTGGCTTCTTCTTCGTTTTCACTGTATTCATCGGATGATGAGATATCTTCTTTTTCTTCACACTTGGAGGTGCAGGTCTTTGCCTTTGAAGGTTGTTTATCCTTATTGGTTTTCTTAGATGCAGCAAACATAGTTTCTATATGTGAATTACCCTCTTCTTTATCAAGTCCCATTTCATATGATATGAGAACTCAATGTAATTCCTCTTTGCTGAGTTTTGCCAGATTTTCATTGTATTCTAAGACCGATACCTTTGGGTTGAATCTTCCTGGTAATTTTCTAAAAATCTTTCGTATAATAGTATTCTCATCAACATGCTCTCCCAATCCTTCTAGAGTGTTGGTTATTTCATCAATGTGTTGGAAGTATGTAGCAATGTTTCCATCTTATTTCATTCTCAGTTGCTCAAATTTTGTTCTGTAGATTTGAAGCTTTTCTTCTTTGACATTTAAGTCACCTACATATATATTCTCAAGCTTGCCCCATACATTTTTGGAAGTTTTACAACCCAAAAACTTATGATAAGTAGATTCAATAAGTCCACTGATAATAATATTCTTTTCTTTTGCATCATTTACCAAATTATTCTTACCTTGTTCATTCGCGATTGATGTAAATCCATTTTGAAAAGTGTCCCATACTTTGTAACCTTGCACCAAGAGATAGACCTCCATTATTCCTTTCTAGAGTGCATAATTATTTTCATTGAACAGAGGTACACCATTCTTGGTATGCTCCATGACCTCCTTCTAGCTGTTAAACTGCTATTGAAGGAACCAAGCTCTGATACCAATTGTTGGAAATATTGATAGGGGGTGAATCAATATTCCTTTCAATTAGCATTATTATTAATCTTTTAGAGCATAAGTAATCTTTTAAATTATTATTAGTGTTTGTACAATGATAGAAGTAAACAAAAGTAACACAAATGCACACAGTTTTTAAGGTGGAAATCCCCTCCGGGACAAAAACCAACTGAATGATTTTATAATAATTCTTTAATATTCAACTCCAATTGAAAAGAAAGCTCCAAATTCCTAGAATATATAAAAGAATTCTTCTACAGCTCCCATTGGATGGACGTTCCAACGCCTGAGATTCTTCAATAGTCAACTGAACGGATCCCTCAACACCCAATGAGCTACAACTCACCCTAGCACCACCCTACTACCCTATAGAAGAATAAAAGAAGAATGGACTCCTGTACCAGGGAAAATGGTCCACTTTACAATGATATAAAATGATGTAAAGTGGACCATTTTCCCTGGAAAAGTCATTGAATCGTTTCTACTCCTATAATGGCAATGTTGTGTCTTCCTAACATTACCTTTGGGATCCCAGTATGGTACATTGATCCTCCTGCAAACATTCCTCCCAACCAACTAAAACCTTATACATCTTTAACTCTAGTTTAACCTATTGTTACCTCCCCCTCCTTTTCTTCATCTCCACAACAACCTCAGCAGGAAACCAGTCCTATCACAAAATAATTTGGTGATGGGGGTGGGAAGCCCAGAAAAATGGAAACAAATCCAAGGCACCCCAAGAAACTTTCACTCTTCCCAAATCTCCAAAGCCTTATATTCCATGTTCTACGTGTGATGTTGTTAGGAATGCCACCAATAACTATCCTAAGCTCCATCATATTAAGAACGTTGCCTCTGATACTTTTCCTACCCCTAACACTCTTGAGGTCCATGTTACCTTACCCGAGTCTGCTGAGAAGAACAAAACCTTACGCACAAATCACCCTTTTTCTTTGTGTGATAAGTATGGAAATTATTCCCATCACTGTCCCCATCTTGAATATTTTCATGATACACTTCAAGTGCTTCGCGAGTTATATGTCGCTCGTAGTGATTCCACTTCCCCTGTACCTAGGGGTTTTGGCCCTAATGCTTCACCAGGATAGGAGTTTTCTCGAAAAACCATCATGATTCCTTATGTTGAGATGATAGATATTTTTTCACTTATTATCTACCTATCACCATCCATGTGATCAACATATTCATACTTTTTAGGATTTTCCTATTATGCTCCTTGTGAACCTTCTTCAGAAGACACTTCGGTCTCAAAATCGGTAGATGTCACATATTCTAGTCATATTTCCCCTCTTTCTGACGATGTGTATGTGAACCTTGTCTCCCATGATGATGATTGTTTCCATCACCCCTTACTCCAAAACCAAAAAATTGAACCACATCCACCTTGTGGCCATTACATTGTCACACAATTTTTGGGTAAGGGGGAATCCACATTTGAGGGTCCAGAAGAGGCAATTCTTCTGAACCCTCATGTCACATATAGTAGTTTTGATTCTAATTGCATCATTATTCCCCATCTCGGAGAACTTCTAGAGTCCCATATCACTCCAGATCACATTAGGGATGATCCACTTAATCATTTTTATGCCTTCCATCAAAAACCTAGTCCCTTAGACATTGTTGTCAGTCAACCACTCTGTCTTCTAGGTGCCAATAAATTCATTATATCTGAAGCCACTCTTTGGTATGATGACACCATGTATTCGAACCCAAAAGTTTAGCTCCTTTGACATATATATGCATTTCTGAATGAGATTGGTAATCCACCATTTCCTTTCTCTAACTATATATATCCATTCTTCCCATAAGAATACATCCATAAAAGCCACCAAAATGGCAACGACGGCATAAAATAATGCATAATCACATTATGCATCAAAATATCCATCATATAATGTTTGGATTCAACTACTCTAAATACATTTTTCATGCCCATAGCATGTTACAACCATACAAACAAAACTGGGGGGAACCTATGCCTCTATCTCTATTCATCATCTTCTGAAGGATCTTGTGCTAATAGGGTTGAATGCTTGAATCCATTATTTGATCACTTGGAACACAATGGCACTCCATAAAATCACTCAAAGGTCTTGTTTGGGAAAAATAATTTCTTGTCATTTAATTTGTCAACCTAGGTGTTTCGTAAACTTGTGAAGCATGTGTGCACTATATGTGCTAGAAACTGTCTTTCAGTTTAGATCAATATAACTAAAAAATAATGAAAACAAATTCATCTAATCTATGAAATCAAATAATGAAAATGAAATTCAACTGAGCTATGAAATCAAGTAACGAAAAGAAAGAAAGAAAAAAAATCAAAATAAAATATAGCACGCAATCACACTTGGAGGACTTGAAATTTTAATCTAAGAAAGCATTTCAAAGCATGTAAAGGAAAACAACTAAGGTACCTTCAATCACTCCAACATCCAATATGGAAGTATGATAGAATCACCGTCTTCAGATGATGTATAAGCAATCGATTCTACTTTAGTCTTTAAATCTAGGAAAGCAATTAAAGAATGTGTTACAAAGTAATTTGTCACCGTCCCTTCAATTCCCCGTCCCACACATTGGAGGGCCTTTTCCGTGACCTGTGAGCAGTGACATAACCTGAAACCACTTTCATGGAATCCCACTTGATAAGGACAATCATTCCTCTGAAGAAAGTTTCCTTGGAAAAACCCTAAAAACTGATCTTTTTGCCTTGGTGCAACTAGCCAGTTCAACCCTCACGCTAATGGGGAAAATCCACCAAAGAGGGTGCGCCAACTAGCGCTCTATCCTAGTGTCTTGCTCGCACCAAGCTTAATAAGGATTTTTTTTTAAAATAAATGGGGGAATTTTGATTCCAACAAAATCCTGAATGAGTCTCTAAAATGAGTTGGGAAGTTTGGCTCTGGATCTCCATGTATGGGAGGTGGTTTTCCACCTATCATGGAAGCTTCCATGAGGATAGGGCCAATCCCACAATTGTTGGAATCCCAACTCCCCTTCCACCATCTATATAAGCTTTCATTTTTTCCCTTAGCAAGCTAGAAGAAATATTTGAATCTTTAGCAAGGAGACTATTGCCAGACATCCTTTGAGAGCCAAGCCGAAGAGAGAGAGCTTTGTCCCATTTTTGACGAACTTCATTGAGACGTGCTCCATTGTCAGCCCCACCGAAGGAAGATATAACGTCAGAGCTTTGGGTTGTATCTTTCCTTTGTTATTATTAATGATAAGTGACTTTTATTATGGTTTCATTCATGTGTCTTTGTCTTTGATGAAATGAATTACATCCTCTCAAACTGATGTATGGTTACAAGATTTAGATTCTATGTTGTGTATCGTTGTGTTTCTTCGCATGTGTGCAGGTGTCCAGACATGTTAAGTGGAAGGATCGTGATCTGCCAAAGCGAAGGATGGGAAACGTCATCCTTTCTTCGATGACCATTGCGTAGAACTGAGGTAGGCAACTCGTTATGTTTTGTCGTTTTTTTAATTAGAGACCTACGTCACTACGTGACTGATTGTTGCTAGACCCGATCTGGGCTAGTAGGGATCGCCTCTGTCCACAGAGGGGATTTACCTCTCCAACAAACTGGCAACTCCACTGGGGAACTTGATTGTAGTTTTTCTTGTCTCTTTCAGTTGTTTTTGGCTTGTGTCTGCTTGATTCACTCCTCTGGTTTGTCTCCTTCTGGTATAAAACCTCTGTTCAGCCCCCACCATACATGATCTACTCTCTACTTGCTATTTTTCATTCCTATCCTTAGTAAACTCGATTGGCACACTTTTTAGCCTTACATTCATGCTAGCTGGCACTTGTTGCTAGTTAGGCCCCCGCGCCAACCTTGTTTTGGCACGAGATACAACCAAACAGTCCCGCCAACCCTGTTTGGTGCTAGGGTTTACTTGTTTTTGAGCCCTTTGATTCTGATTTTTGGTTTTGGTGTTGTTTTTCCAACTATCTGAGTGCCCTGAAGTCCTTGTTGACTTTGTTTGACCTCTATTCTCCATTTTTTTTCCCTCTACTATCAGTTTTACATTCTATCCCTAGGGCATCTAAGTGCTATTGTGTGTTTAGCCTCCCGTGGGAGTTTTTTAGTTTTTCGCTTGTTCAGTAAACTGTGTTTTTGCTTCCTTGCATTCGTTTCATTGGTTTCCATTGTTTCATTTTGGTATTTGAGTGATTTCTCTCTTTTTCATTCAAGTTTCGCTTTGTCTCATTTCGAGCCTGGATCACACGGTTTGTATGAGTCTTTTTGGATTCCTAGTCGATTCGAGGGATTTTCTCCATCAGTTTGAGTTTTGATTGTGTGTTTTGCGTTGAAGTGAACTTTCTTGTTCCTAATCTTTCGCTATCATTTCTCGAATTGGTCCTTTTATTATTTTTTCATTTCGTTTGGGGCATTTTTCTCTAAAACATTGAAAATACAAAAACAAATCTCTTTTCTTTTGATTAGTTAGTGTAAATTGAAAAGATTTTCTGCATTATTAGTGTTATATAACTCTAAAGGAAAATTTTTTAGTCTCATTAGCATGCATTAGAGACATTAGTGGATTTTTTCTGATCATTTTGTTATTTCTTGAAAATCTCTCAACCTTCCCGTAGTTATCTCTTCATCGAACAAAGTGATATATTGTGGCATGTAGTGTGCATTTAGAGGATTTTTTAGACATAACATTCAGTAGGGCCTGAAATTGAAACATAATTGAAGATTAACTCTAAAATTTATTCAATTTACCTTAAGGAAACATTGAAACATTAACAAAATATCTAGAGGTCTAGGCTAGTGACATGTTCCGGCGTCGTTAAACCTAGTAGCTGTCGTTCGCCTCTTGGCTTTAGATAGTGCTAGTATGGACTTGTGCTCCTCATACCGTCGTGTATATAAAGGGAGACCCCACTAGGTTGCTATCCTTTATCCATAGGAAGTCGATTCTATCGCCTTATACCCGTGATACACCAGACACAACATTCGGGGAGATTACTTGCACGTACGTCAATTCCTTGGTTGATTTCTCTTTCATTTTTTTAACCAAGGTGTATATTGTAGTTCACAAATATATGGTACACCCATCTACCTAGATTACCAGAGTAGTCATTTTTGATCTTTACTGAATCCATAAATTTGAAAAGATCATCAATCTCTTGTCCTTTCAAGCTCATGTCCAACCTGAAAGCGATAGAGTCACCTTTTGCTTGTTTCTCGACTCTTAAAATATGAAACAACAGAGTCTGGTTTCAATGTTTTAAAATTAACTGCCCACGAAATATTCCTGGTTAAAGTTAGTTTCCTTAGGGTGTTGTTTTGGGTTGTTTCTGATGCCAACTTTTATGGAGTTCACCAACCAAGGAATCCCCTCTAATGGGAATCCTAGTTATTCTCCTCCTTTGGGAATGTTGGTGCTCCTTATATGGAAACATTGTCCCTTCCTAGGTTAACCGTTGGGTTGCTTGTTGGTTGTTTTCAACCTCTATGGTTCCGAATGTCCCGGCTACTGTTCAATCAGTTCCTCCGCCTGAACAACATCATGTTGATTCCAAGGTGGACCTCTCCCCTTATTCGCCTGTTTCTGCATCCTCATCTTCTACTTCGCCTGGTGAAAGTTTGGATTCTAGTACCCAGGTGGCTAAGAAGAAGAAGAAGAATATAAAGAAGAAGAAGTCAGATAAAGGAGAGAATAGCTCTGTGGATATTTCACCTAAGAAACGGTCCTCTCATGATAAACCTTCCAACCCTCCATGGAATGTTAAGTTCCCTTGCATGTTGTGCCAGGGAAACCATATTCTTCGAGATTGCCTTGGCATTCCCAAGGTGTTCGAAGTATGGTCCAACAGTCGTCCGTCGTTGCCATTGGATTTCGAGAGTCAGGTTAGGGGCACGTCTTTAGCTAGTGTTGGTAAAGCTCCTAAGAAGCAGGGTAAGCTTGCCAATCCCTGTAAGTTTTTTGAAGGGCACCATGCCATTCTCCTTTGTCTGTATATGGATGAAGCCAAGAAAGTTTTGGACAACTCGACTATTTTTGCACCATGTCTTCCAGCTGGTTACAAACAGCTTTCTTTGAGTCCTTCACCAGTTGATTCAAAGATTGGTCAAGAGTCATCCTTGGTCAATCCCACTCCCCTGGAAATTCACCATTATGAATCCATCACTGACCAACCATTGGTCGTGGGATCAGTTGAGCTGGCCCCGTCCATGGTGCACTAGGTATTTTCCGTTGAGAGTGGACCTCACATCCCTCAGGTTCTTCTTGTTTCTTTAGATTCTTCAGACTTGGAGAAAGATTCTCCTGTCCCTATACCTCAAGAAGCTACTCCTCCGCCTCCCGTGATGGAGATCCCGGAGGATACCCCTCTTGACTCTGTGATGGAGGTCATGGAGGATGCTCCTTCTTCTTCCATAACACTAGGGGAAGACCATATCGGTTCAATGGTAGCCCCTCCAAGTAGTTTGGTTGCCTCCTTTGATTGGAGTCGATTTGCGGGATACCGTCTTCCATCTTATGTGCCTTTTGATATAACAGTACAAAAATCTGGTCTGGTCATACCTAGCACTGTTATAGATGAAGGCGCATCTGTTAGTATTTTTTATTCCACTACTTGGAAAGCTTTTGGTTCACCTCCGCTTGTGCCTGTTATGCAGAATCTGTTGGCTTTTAACAAGGGAACCAGTCAACCATTAGGGATTCTTCCGAAGTTGCCTATTACTTTGGGAGGGAAAACTGTCCATATGGACGTGATGGTTGTTCCTGGCCCCTTGGACTTTAATTTACTCCTGGACTGCGATTATACTTATTCCATGGGAGCACTTGTCTCCTCCCTCTTTCGTGTGATGTGTTTTCTGCACCAAGGTTAGATCGTGACCATCAATCAACTTGCATTCTTTGGTCCTTATCTGGCAACTAGTCCACCATCATCCCTGCTGGATCTTGATCTGCCATTTGTGTCATCCCCGCTACATGTCAATTATGTGGCTACCTATCCTGTGCCCGTATTCAGTGATAGTGTCGTTGTGCATCGTGTGCTAGGGGCATTGGGTCCTGATTTACGAGATGTTATTCTCCCATCCGGTATGGACCTCTTGGAAGCTATGACTTCTTATTCATTATGATGAGGTAATCGGAGCATAGTTAATTTTCTTGTGTCAAGCTCGTTAAAAAATGAAACAAGGTGTTCGGAGCATAGCTCCTTTTCTTGTGTCAAGCTCCCTAAAAAATGAAACAAGGTTGTTGGAGCACAGTTCATTTTCTTGTGTCAAGCCCCTTAAAAAATGAAACAAGGTCGTCAGAGCGGAGTTCCTTGTCTTGTGTCAAGCTCCTTAAACAATGAAACAAGGTGTCCAGAGGATAGTTCTTTTACTATGTCAACCTCGTTAAAAAATTAATTAGCTCTTCTGAGGATAGTTCTTTTAATGTGTCAACCTCGTTAAAACAATGAAACAGTCTCCTGTTCAATTCGAGTCTTTGATAAGATCTTGTAAAATACCAATCGAGTCTTTTTATGATCTCGTGACTTGAAACTTCACTCCATCTGCCTTTCATATGGATTGAAGCTTGGGGGGCATGTACCTTGAATTGAGTCACCATGCTGGGGCATGCTTACTTTTTCAAGCATAGTTTGTTTCTGTTTCAAGCTTGTGTAAAAATGAAACTGGTTTCAAGCTTAGTTTATCTTTGTTTCAAGCTTGTGTAAAAATGAAACCAGCTTCAAGTAGAGTTTTTTGATTTCAAGCTTGTGTAAAAATGAAACCATTCCCATTTTACCTCTTGTGATTGCCATTTTATCAGCCTGTTTTTCTAGATGAGCCTTGGTTTTTTTCTCATTCCACCGTCACTATCTGCTTGGCCAATAATATGCCTTCACTTGGTTGCTTTACCCATTCCTGAGGAACCTCTGTGATGAGTGGTATTTTTATCCATCCTCTTAACCTTTATCTTGTTTTGAGTAGTTCCACCATCACCGGAACCAGTAGCTACCCTTTATACCACTCGTTCCTTCAGGAGGAGTCAACTTTTAGCTCTTTTCTGACTCTCTAAACATGAAAAGATTACCGAGTTGATTGTAGTTTTGATCTCGTTAAATTCGCTGCGAAGCGACATCTACCCAGTATACGTTTACCCCTTTTTTGGGCTGGGATATATTATTTATGAAAAAGGAATACCCTAGCCTATCACGACTAGGAGGTTCTCTCAGACATAGTTTTCTACCTTTTCGGATCCGTGAGACTATCTACGAAAAGGGACTATTGGATTTTACTTTTCCGCTATCTTTTCAAACTCTCTAAACATGAAAAGACGCCGAGTTCTTCCTTTGTCAGACTCGTTAAAACCTGATGACATCGGATTATTTTGTAATGACAATACTTGAGTTCCTCCTTCCTAGGGCTCGTTAAATGTGCTAGGTTGGATTTGTCCGAAGGACAAACTCATATCGCAAGAATATGCTATCCCCTTCAAGCTTGTTTTCAAAAATAATTGGGGTACTCGCCAGAAATGGTGGGGAAAAATGAAACCAATATCATCATCGTGTCGACAGTATGTCACTCTTAAACATGGCACTTTTCTGCATTCGTGTCAGGTTGGGGACATCTCATCTCATTTTTTGCTTGCCTCCATGGGTTTGGGTTATCCTTTTTGACCACTCATCTGCTCTTTGCCTCATCGTCATGAACTCAAATATTTTGATGTCAAATACTGCCAAATCCAATGTTGTGCCGCCAATATGTTCAAGAGAATTTGACCTCTGCAGTTTCAACCCTCCTCTGATTCTCATCTGATCCTGACTCACAAACATTATGTTCCTTTGTCTCGCTTCGATAATGTGGGAAACACTATGGCCCACCTTCGATCAAGGTCACTTCCTGTCAACCTCAGCTCATTATCTAGGAAGTTGATCTAGAGACTCCCTTCCGGTACCTTGGGACCTGCATGCCTCAATGGCAGGTTCTCGACATTCGACGCAAGGTTTTCATCATTGGCCTTTGATCGAATGATTTTGTGGATGTTCGACGCCAACTCACTGTTCACATTCCGTGGATTGTACCTCTAGTACCTTGAGGGCCATCGTCATTATTGACGATTCCTCTCGCATCTGTTAACGGCTTTCATTATTGGCTGGAAATCAGACGATGTTCTTGCATGTTCGACGCTAGCTCACATATTCACATGCTTGAACTTGTACACTGTTCGGGTCAAGATGGAACGCAAGACCCTGGGTTTTGTCTGATGGAATCCAAGCTGTGGATTTTTTTGGATTATCATGATTGGTTACATGACTCATTGATTGGATGGTTGCGGCCATACCTGAGTCTACTTATTGATCCTTTCTGGATGGTTGCGTCCATGCCTTGGATCCTAATTATTGTATACTCTATTATGGATGGTTGTGCCCATACCAAATATCGTGTATTTGAGATATCAGTTGTACTTGGATGCAGGTTTTCCAACGGCCGTGTTTTCAGTTGGGCACATTCTCATAAAGCATTTCACCCCTCTCTCTCTCTTAGGCCTCATGATTTAGGGGGCATCTGTTACACAGTAATTTTTCACCGTCCCTACAATTCCCCGTCGTTCACATTGGAGGGCCTTTTCCGTGACCTGTGAGCAGTGACATAACCCTAAAACCACTTTCATGGCATCCCCCTTGATAAGGAAAATCATTCCTCTGAAGAAATTTTCCTTGGAAAAACCCTAAAAACTGATCTTTTGGCCTTGGCGCGACTAGCCAGTTAAGCCCTCGCACTAATGGGGAAAATCCACTAAAGAGGGCGTGCTAACTGGTGCTCTGTCCTAGTGTCTTGCTCGTGACAAGCTTAATAAGGATTGTTTTTTTAAAATAAATGGCAGAAGTTTGATTCCAACAAACTCATGAACGAGTCTCTAAAATGAGTTGGGAAGTTTGGCTCTAGATCTCCATGTATGGGAGGTGGTTTTCCACCTATCATGGAAGCTTCCTTAAGGATAGGGCCAATCCCACAGTTGTAGGGATCCGAACTCCCCTTCCACCATCTATATAAGCTTGCCTTTTTTCCCTTAGCAAGCTAGAAGCAAGAGCTGAATCTATAGCAAGGAGACTATCACTAGAAAACCTTTGAGAGCCAAGCCAAAGAGAGAGAGCTTTGTCCCATTTCCAATGAATTTCATTAAGATGTGCTCCACTGTCAACCCCACCGAAGGAAGATCCAGTGTCAAAGCTTTGGGTTGTATCTTTCCTTTGTTATTATTAATGATAAGCGACTTTAATTATGGTTTCATTCATGTGTCTTTGTCTTTGATGCAATGAATTACATCCTCTCAGACTGATGTATGGTTACAAGATTTAGATTCTATGTTGTGTATCATTGTGTTTCTTCGCATGTGTGCAGGTGTGCGGACATGTTAAGCAGAAGGATCGTGATCTTCTAAAGCGAAGGACGGGAAGCGTCATCCTTTCTTTGACAACCATTGCGTAGGACCTAAGGTAGGAAATTCGTTATGTTTTGTCATTTTTGTAATTAGATACCTGTGTCACTACATGACTGGTTGTTGCTAGACCCGATCTGGGCTAGTAGGGATCGCCTCTGTCCGCAGAGGAGATTTACCTCTCCAACAACATGCAAAGGGAAAAATCAATAATTGCATAAATTAGGTATTCAAGCATTCAGTTTAGAAATATGATAAAATCATCTTCTTGAAATGATATTTAAGAACACTGAATTATACAATTGAATGATGATATAAAAAAACAACGTAAAAGCATGTAAAAATAAAGCTCAATGACTATATAGGTCGAACATTCAATCACCCAATTTTGAAGTGTGACAAGTCACCTTCTTAGCTTGATATTTTAGGAACATTTGATTATACAATGAATTTATAGTTTGATCTAAGAAAGTAAATAACAGAAAATGAAATGAAACTCAATAACTGTGAGCACTATTGCCTCAAACTTAATCAAATTGGAAAATAGATAAATCTATCCTTTTGAAATGTTTTTAGAAAAGAAAATATTACACAATCATTCTAAAACTAATACTAAGAAAGTAAATAAAATTTTATCTATAAAAGCAAGTAAATCTCACACATTTTAGGTAGCTGATCTAAAAGTATGAGAGATGGTAAACCTAGATGCTCCATATGTAAGAAAAACCAAGTCAAAATAAAGAAATATTCATGAGTAAGGTGACACAATCTAATTCTATATTCAAAGCTTGAGAATAACTCCAATTTTACACATGATTTGATAGGAGAAATCTTCCCCTATTTATACAAAATATAAGAAGTTATCTCATTAATGAGAGTCCATGAATCTCTCCCTATATCTCTAGAGTTACAATCCAAATAGGAAGTGATAAGGCACATGTCTTCTTAGAGTTACAATACAAATAGAAAATGAGACACATATCCTTATGATCCCATGATATTCTCCATCCAAATTCGAATTTGGCCTTAGGAGGCCACATAAGAGTCTTTTGGAAGCTTATTTTTGACCTACACATGGCAAAAAAATCATTCCACTTGATAGGTATAAGTATGTGCATATTAGTTTCTAATTTTTAACCACAAATTCACTTAAAAATACTAGGAATCAATAAAGTTTGGAAAAACATAAATGTAATCCAATAGTGGTAATGGTAAGGTAAATGTAATGAAATGGAGGTGGACTGAAGGTGATAATATGGAAATATAAGTGAAAATGTAATGGAATTAAATGAAAATTTCAAGGCCCAACATACCCCCCAACTGAAGCTATTACATGTCCTCATGCAATCTATTACATTAATTCTTTTTTATCATTTGAATTTTGACTTAACTTTGCATGATATCATTTGATAACTTCATACTTCTGCAAAGTCTTTTAGTTGAATTGCAACATGGTTGGTTCTTGTGTTTCAACCATATTTTTTTTTTTGCATTTAATTTTGATCTTTGAACTTTGCATAATGATAATTTGATTATTGTTGCAAAGTATATATCTATTGGATTTCATCATGGTTGGTTCTTGTGTGACAACCATGATTGTGTTTGCATCCAATTATATTTTAAGTACTTTTGAAAAGCCATTGTATGCTCATAATAATAATGTAATAGTTAATATATTTTGAAATTATGTGAGCTTTTGAATGTGATATGAATGTGGAAAAATGTGAATATGAATGTACCCCACCCCCACCACCCCCCACCCCCCAATTGATGGTATTGGCAATTTTATGAAATGAGAAAAAGAAGTGTTTTTTCCCAAAATTATCATTCTATCTTTTCAAGGAATTCTATGGTAAAAAGTTAGAAAATTGCATACCTTAACTTACCCTTTGAAAATGGATGAGCTACATGTGTGGCGGCTGCAAAATTCTGATCATAATATTTTTTATGTGGCTGTACAAGTTATGGATAAAAGAGTCAAGATGACTTTTTATTGCTTCTACTAAAACTGTTGAATTTGTTGCGAAATGATGTTGATTCTATAGTTGTCCTCTGATTCTACAGCTTCCATCTAATTCTGTAGTTTCCATATGATTTTGTTGCTGCCCTCTAATTCTGCAGCTGCCATCTGGTTCTGTTGATGTCATCTAATTCTACAGTTGTCATATGATTCTGTTGCTGTCATCTGATTTTGCCGCTGCCATCTGATTCTGTAGCTGCATAATGGTGTTGATCTGTTGTAGCTGCATATCTTCTTCATTTGCTTCAAAATTCTGAAAACGATAGCCTTCATGTCTTCAAAACTCGTTGGCATAACTCCTGCTATGTGAATAGATGTTCTGATGTCGAACATAGCAGGAAATTGTTGAATTAGTGGCCATTAATGGATGCCACTAGTCAACACAAGAACTCTCACCATTGATGATAATGAGAGTCAATATGCCCAAACACATCTTGCTAGGTACGAATAATTTTGCTGTTGTCAAATACTTAGAAGATCCGATGAACAAGGGACATTAATTTATCCCCATTGTTCGTCAACAAAGAAGACTTGTCATAAAGGCATGCAAGCCTCAAGGTGTTTTTGTAAGGATTTTAGACTCAAAGGACTATGGACTCAATAATTTGCATTGAAGCAAGGTTTATTTGTGAAATGAAAAGTATAGGAGAAGGAAAAGGGAAATGGAAGATGAAAATGGAAAATGATAATGGGCAATAAGCATGTAAGTGAGCTTATTTCTTTTATTTGTGGGTTAGGAGTAGATAAAAAGTAATGGAAAGTGTATGTGAAAAAAAATGAACAATTGACTCTTGCTTGGAAAATAACTGTGGCTTGCTTTGAATCGCTTGGTCGGATTTATAATTCGAAAGGGAGGAAAGGTAATGGTCTTGATGGATATGTATATGGACTTGTTCTTATGTTTCTCATGAAATTGATCTTGTGAAGATCAATTGTGCACACAATTGGTTTCTTTCAATGATCATTCGATCATCCCAAATCTACAAAAACTTGGCATAAATAAAATAAGTGTGTTAAAAAAGAAATGGCCAATTCCTTCCTGACGAAAAATTTGAATGCCAAAATAAAACAGATTAAGGAAAATTAAAAGTTTTTTATTCAGTCCAGTTCATGATATTGATAAAAATCCATTTTTTTTTAAAATAACTATGAAAAATAAAATAACTCCCTGTTATGAGATGACTTCATGCAATGTGCTCAGTAATATGATTGGCATCACAAATATTTGTTGTGTCCTGCAAGTTAAAGTTTCACAACAACATTATTATAATTTTTAATGCCAAATATTCAGAAATCATCTAATTTTTTTTCCAATTGTTCGGCAAGTCACTGTGAAATTGAATCGTCAACTGTGTTGCAAAATCATGTTGTCAAAAATATTTGAAGCGGTAAAAAAAAGAGTACTTGCACAAAAAATTATTTCAATCAAATTTTGCAAGTATTTTTCGCCTTATAAATTGCTTCAATAAATCAATTGTATATGCAAATTTTTTATTTCTCATTATATATATATATATATATATATATATATATATATATATATATTTTTGAATAATGAGACGCATATGTGCCTAAAATCAATTTTTTTAAATCAAATTGGACTCTTAGACCACATGCCATGTGGAGCAAAGTTTGTTGTTCATTTTTATTCTTCTGCTTTCAACTTGCCATGTTTAAACAGTTAAAAAAAATCATTTTTCCCTCACGCAATCTGCAAAACGGTGCTCTTAAGAACCCTAAATTTCTCCCAAATGGCTGTCAAATCCAGAAAATCGCTCATAAATTATGTAATTGACCATGTTCTTGAAAAAACCCATGTTTTATTTTTTCCTAATTCACCTCGGTTTGCTCAGAAAATGCATTTAAAATTGGGCCTTTTAATAGTTACGCTTTCTGGCAGTCACTTCTGCAACAAAATAAAATTGTTGTGGTTGGATTAATTTTCTTTTGCAGGTTTTGATGTGAGGTTTCAGGTTTAGTTTCAGGCTTGGATAGAACTATTGAGATTTTGATCAGTAATAAAAGGTCTCAGAATCATTCTCCCAAAGCTGTGGCAACAATCATATTTTATGTTTTTGCAGAAACCTGCTTCAAACAATGGATTTTATATGCATGAAAGGCTGTGTGGTTGACTGTGGCTTCATGGAGGGGCTGTGGGATTATGGCATGAATGCCTATGCATATGCGCAAGTCCAAGCCAAAGGCATGCCTCACTCATATGTGTGTGCTCCTTTGTTTTATTGTTCAAATGGTTTTCAAAGGCCATGGGCCATTCGTTTTTTTAAGAAAAAAAATTATTATGTTTTGTTTCTTTTTTCTTTTCATATAAAAAAAGTTTTTTTTTTTTTTAATTACATATGTTACTTTTTTTTTTTAAGTTAATATATATATATATAAACAAAACTTTTTTTTTTTTTTAAGAAAAATTGTGCAAATGCAATTCAATAAATCAAAAAAAGATTGAGGGTGCAAAACATTAAAATTTGCAGAATCGAAAAAAAAAAAAAGAAGAAGAAGAAGAAGAAGGAAAGAAAGAAAAAAAATTATCATGACTCAAATGACGATTTTCAATATAATTGTAGATCAATATCCAGCAAAAATTTTTAATGAGTTTTTTTTTTTGAATTTTGAATTTTTAAATTCACTGATCTGATTTTCTGATCTTCTAGGTCGCAACGAGGCACGGGAAGAGAACATACTAGTCAACGGCATCAAATAAATTCATATTTTCACACACAAATTTTGATTTCTAGTGGTGATTTAAAAAAAAAACGAATTTATTCTTACTGCATCAGTGAAATTTATTCAAAATGAATTAATCAACATTGATTTTGTTTTTTCGAAAACAAAATTAAAAATTCTAAAATTCTACCCAAGCTTGGTTTTATTTTTATTTTTCCTATCTATCTAAAGACTATTTTTCTATTATTTTTAAGTATATTAATGCTTCTAATGAAGCCATTTACGAATTAGAATCTTTGAAATATTCATATTCAAATTTGAAAAATGTACCTGATTGTTTGTAAGGATATGAAAAATTGTCTTGATCTTTCGATATGTTGCAAGGATCTCTTGAAGAATAGATTAATGTTGTGGTGAAATTACTTTTTAATACCATCCTTCAATGTAGTCTTTGGGTTGCATTCTAGACCCTTTGTCCATAAATGGTTAGTAAAAAAAACAAAAAAAAAACAAAATACACTCTAGACTGAAATGTAGTTCCTATGCACACTTCGCCGGCAATGACGTCAAAATGTTAGGTGATTGATTGAACAATTGAATGAGGATCTAAAAAAACAATGTAAAAGCATGTAAAATTAAAGCTCAATGATTGTATAGGTTGAACATTCAATCACCCAATTTGGAAGTGTGAAAAGTCACCTTCTTTGCTTGATCTTTTAGGAACATTTGATTTTAAAATGAATTGATAGTTTGATCTAAGAAAGTAAATAACGGAACATGAAAGGAAATTCAATAACTATGAGTTCTATTGCCTCAAAATTAATCCAATTGGAAAATAGATAAATCTGTCATTTTGAAATTTTTTTAGAAAAGAAAATATTACACAGTCATTCTAAAACTAATATTAAGAAATAAAATAAACTTTAATATATAAAATAAAGTAAATCTCACACATTTTAGGTAGCTGATCTAAAAGTATGAGAGATGGTAAATCGAGATGCTCCATATGTAAGCAAAACCAAGTCAAAATGAAGGAACATTTATGAGTAAGGTGCCACAATATAATTATGTATTCAAAGCTTGAGCATAACTCCAATTTTACACATAATTTGATAGGAGAAAGTTTCTCCTATTTATACAAAAGATGAGAAGTTATCTCATTAATGACAGTCCATGAATCTCTCCCTATATCTCTAGAGTTACAATCCAAATAGGAAGTGATAAGACATGTGTCTTCTTAGAGTTACAATACAAATAGGAAATGAGACACATATCCTTATGATCCCATGATCTTCTCCATCCAAATTCAAATTTGGCCTTAAGAGGCCACATAAGAGTATTTTGGAAGCTTCTTTTTTACTTACATATGGCAACAAACTCATTCCACTTGTTATGTATAAGCATGTGCATATTATTTTCTAATTTTTAACCACAAATTCACTTAAAAATACTAGTAATCAATAAAATTTGGAAAAACATAAATCTAACCCAATAGTGGTAATGGTAAGGTAAATGTAATGAAATGGAGGTGGAGTGAAGGTGATAATATGGAAATATAAGTGAAAATGTAATGGAAGTAAATGACAATTTAAAGGCCCAACAGGTCTCCCTCAATGTGTTTCCACTAAATACACCTCGGCTGAGGGCATCATTCCCACCTTTGCATACCCGCTAAGTCCCCTCCATCATCATATGTTGGGGAGCCATATCTCACGCTCAGGGGCATGATGACACCCTTGGCCACCTTTTCACTTGATTGACATAAGTCTCACCCTAGACCCCAATGATCTGGGTATGGTCTATGATCCTTCCATTCCTTGGATAGTTTTTCCTCTTGGCCTCTCTATCGAGCCATATCCACATTTCATATCGTATATGCTTGATACCACATATTTAAATATTCTACTCTATGTGATACCATGCTTACCACCTAGTCCCCATGTTTGAATTGGTGTGTGTTAATTATGCTAGACCTTCTATAGTACTTCATTCCAATAATCCTTTATTACCTTAATCCTTCACCAGGAACCATCCTTCCATGAAGCATTAAGGCAATTTAAGGCAACTAAGGCCACCTACCTGAAATTCTCAGATTCGAATTCCGATGTTCAGTTTTTCTACTACGAGGTCGTCAATATTTAGGGCTTCCTCCTACTCTCTAAATTCTCCTACAAATCAATGTGAAATTGAATTGGATTTGGGGGAAAGAATCCATTTTATTGGAAAAATCCTAGTTTTTCTGTTAACCATTATGAGAAAAGGGTAGATCAGTTTGACAAATCGTCGGCATCATTGGAAATTTCTCACTAAGGTCTATAATGTCTCTCTCTTTTTTTTGGTAATTTAAAACTTCTCCTGGAAGTCATTTTTCCCACGAGGTATCACTTTTATACCTATTCAAGTAAAATCTCTTCATATGAGTCACCTGTACCATGGCACCAATTTTTTTGAGTAAACTCACTGAAAACATGTGTATTTTCTCATATGAAGAACCATTATATATTGGCATGTGTTCTCCACCAAATGACAAGTAATTTGATGCTTCTATGTGATGAATTATGAGTTGAAATGATATGAAGTTTTGTAAGGCTTGAGAGTTGAAATTATGTGAGCTTCCTAATTTTAAAGTTATGAAATTCATGTGAGTTTCCTAGGCTATAGAATATCTGAAATATATTAAATTTCCCTATGAATTTATGCGGTTGATATTGATGTTATCTCCTATGACTGAAATTGATGATGAAGCAGAATTTAGAGGGATTGACTTGGCTTCTTGGAGGTTGGATTTGGGTCTTGGATTTCTCACATTGATCTAATTATATAAGAAGAAGATATTTTTTGGGATTTTCCCTTTGTGGGTGTTTCCCTAGCTTAGAGCCTACTTTTATGTGTTCTTTGTCTCTTGTGATATTCATTTTTTGTTAATTTTGATAATTTATTGATGAAAGAAGAAAATAATTTTAATAAAACTCCAACATACATTCACAATTAATTATCATGTAAAGAGAAATTAACCCTAGTCTACCAGCTTCTTAATTTCTCAACATGGTCTCTATAACAACCCTGGTAAAAATTCCATGTAATAAAGTAATAAAGGAAAAATAACAATCAAGGTCATGAAACGCATATTCTAAGTTGAATATTGGGAAAAAACATAGTGATGGGGATCACTTGTGTTTTATCAATGGCTATGGAAATTGACAAAGGAAATTCCAAAGGCTTGAGGCATTTATTGGAATTTTATTTTTGAAAATAAATGAAATTAGGAGAAAAGGAAGGTGAAAGGTCACAGGTTGTATGTGAGGAGGAAAATGAAGGAAAATAATGGAAATTGAAGAAAATAGATGTCTCATTGATAAAAAAAGGCTTATGAGAATCATTTTGTAGCTTTTTTGTCAGTTTAGGTTTGGAGCTCTCATTTTCTACTCTCTCTCCCTCTCATACTCTTAGACACTTGGACTTTTATTGGATTATTCTTGGAGGAGTGTGGCATACTTGGGATTTGGAGCAAGAAGGAAAAATAAGAGTAAGAAAGTGCAATAGGACATCGAGATCAGCAACTACAATAGGCTTTTCTTGTAGGTACTGAGTTGCATGTATGATTTCCTTGCTAGTTTTGGCATGCATGGCACATGCATGTGGTTTTTTGTTATCATTTGTCATTGGCATGGAGGATTGCCTGGATTGACAGTAGACTTGCATAGCCTTTCCATTTCTTGGATATCCATGGTGTTGTGGGTGTCTTTCCTTTTGTTTTCTGGTTGCTTCTCATGTTCCTTAAGGTTGTGGGTTGGCACATGCATGTGTTTTTTTGTTATTATTTGTCATTGGCATGGAGGATTGCCTGGATTGACAATAGAATTGCATAGCCTTTCCATTTCTTGGATATCCATGGTGTTGTGGGTGTGTTTCCTTTTGTTTTCTGGTTGGTTCTCATGTTCCTTAAGGTTGTGGGTTGAGTTACTAGTTCTTGGAGCCTTGTTTGGACAAATGCTCTGGAAGCCCTATAACAACGTGGGTTGAGTTACTAATCCTGGAAGCCTTGGTTGGAAAAATTCTCTGGAACCCATGTAACAACATGGGTTGAATTACTAGTCCTAGAAGCCTTGGTTGGAAAACACTGGAATCCCTTGGTGGGTTGAGTTACTAGTCCTAGAAGCACTAGTTGGAAAAACTCTCTAGAAGTTGGGAAACAACTATGTGTTGTGTTAGTGTCAGTCTAGTCATACTGCCATCAGTGATCAAAATTACTCTTTTGCATTTTCATATTAGGAGTCTCATACCATAAATTTTCATCATTCCATTAGGTCATGGATTCATTGATGGTAGTGGTATTTCATCAGTTTTCCCTCATGTGAAACTTGTTGATTCTCCTCTCTATGATTTTTAGTCATGATTCAATTTCACTCCCAAATCCATATTAGTAGGTCATAAGGTTGGTCTCATCATGGTCAAATAAATTAGTAAAATGTCAATAAATATCAACAAAGTCATGAGGAAGTCAATAAACTCAAAGTCATAGCACCTGGGAAGATCAAAGAAATATTTTATTCATCTTCATGTAATTTTCACCTCAAAACTATGTTTTGAGGTGAAAACATAGTACTTTGCTTTCATTACCAACTTTTATGTAATTTAATGTCATCATATGTAATAAGTCACACTTCAGAAACTGCTATCTCCACAAAGTCACCACCCTGCCCTTCAGAGAATTTTTTCACAGCATTTTCAGTGTTAGATCATGTTCTAAGTATGCCCATCAGAAAGAGCCTGGAAAGAGATTTCCAACGGTATATTATACTCTCAAAACTGACTCCCATATTGAAATTTATTCCTAAGTGAACAAAGTCCTCTATACCCTAACCCTTCCCATTTTCCCACCGTTCCCTTAAACTTTATGTTATTAAAGTTTAATATTTTATTTTATAAAACCCCTTTTTCCCCCATCCAATGGAAAAATCGCATTGTTAAAACCTTTTAAACACATATGCGATTTAATAAACCACTTCCCCTCATGCCTTTTAAACTTTATAATGAAGTTTTAAAGATTTTATACCATAAAACCCCCGCTGATCCAATTCCCTTCCCTTTCTCGATTGCAATCGCAACATGTAGAATGCGCATTTTGATTAAACCTTGTATTCACAAAAACTCTGATGCAATTGAGTGCTCCCGATTGGACCCCGCCTGATTACTTCCTGACCATTGATCCGATCGACGATCGGATGGCCCAAACTCCATCTCTCCATCTCAATCGGCGATTTCATAAAGTGTTACACCCGCTCCCGCTGCGAAATGCTGATGTGATTGACCCTGCCCGATTACAACTCCGTCGTTGATCTTTCCATCTGATCGAACGGCCCACAAGCCGTCACGCCATCGCAATCGGCATTTTCAAAGACCATTTCTTTCCACACCTCCTTCCAATTCCGATTTTGATTTGGCCCAGTCCGACCTTTAAACCTCCTCTGCCCATTCATAATAAAAGGGCCTTTCTCTTTGTAAATCTCAAAATTCATTTATTTCGTTTTATGAAGCACTTCCTCCATACTCCATCGCTCCATCGCAATCGGAAAAATCATATTGCGCCTTAACACCTCCGATTCCAATTGCTATTTATACTCTCGGGTCCCACCTAAAGAGCCCTCCGCTCTTTCATAAAAAAATCATCTTTTCGCTGTGTAAAGCACAAAGGTTCCCTTTAATTTATTTTAAAGGGGATTTCGTTATTACACTATCAAACCTCTTTTCCCTTGCCCCTCCATTGTATTACCCAATCGCATCGAGATTTTTACACCCTTTTCCAATATCCCTATTCCTTCCCTCCAATTTCCGATTTGCGATTGCACCATCACATAGCATATTTCAATCGCTCCATTATATATTATATCCCCTTCTTCCCCTTCAATTCCGATTTCGATTGCGATTTGAACCCCACATCCTTTCCCTTCGCTCCTTCCACTCAAAATGAGTATTTTCCTACATTAAAAGCATAAAATTCAGTGTTGATGTTTTCAAAGGGTTTTCTTTGGCATATATGAGATTCTCAATAAAGAAAGGAAACAGTTAAGGGCCGAGAGCTAAAAATGAAACAGAGACTTCTACAGCAGCAGAAAAATAGGGATCTGCTCTTCAAATTTCCTATTTTTCATTCATCCAGCATAATAGTGAATCTGCAAAGTGGTCAAATGTATTGTTGTTCCTCCCTTTCAAGAGAAGATTGTTGGTTCTTGTCTGCTCAACTTAGTGTTCCTAAATTGATGTCATAAATTGTCAACCAGGGTTAGTAAAGTGTTGAAGTGAAGTGCACTATATGTGCCTAGGTATTTGTTTCTCACTACGTTGTGTTTAGTGTTTTTCCAATATTTTTGGTTTTGTGTTTTTATTCTAAGAGGAAAAGAACTAAGTGTTGGTAAAGAGAAGTTGTTGGTCACACTAAAACAGAGCAAAACCTATTTTAAACTATGTATAGCACTTGAGAACATAAAATGCAAAACTTTAACAAGAAAAATAACTCATAACATAAATTCAATAACTCATAACATGAACTCATTCCAATTCATTCATTAGAAATATGTTGGAATAACTTGATAAAAGGATAAGTTTAATGCAATGAGGTTCTTCTAAGTAAACAACAATCTACAATATCACAGAGAAAATCTCATCCATGGCTAGAAATTTGTTGGAACACATTTGGAAAAGATATTCTGCAACATAGTGAGTGGCTCTATTCTAAATTATCCTATGACACTGAAATTAATCCATTCTACAACTCAAATTATCACTACTAAGCCTCATTCTAAAGTTAGAAATCTTTTGGAATAGTTTTGGAAAAAAAGGCTATTTGTAAAATTATAAGAGATTGCAGAACAGTCAAGGCCTTGAACTGATATCACTAATTCCTGTCCATATGATGATGTGTTGGAAGAGATTAATAACAAGAGTAGTTTGTAAATAATGAAGGCCTTGAAGTTTAATGGAACAGAACTAGCATACAAGTAACTAATGAAACTGGAAAAACATTAAACATAACTGAACAAGAATGCAATCAATCAAACTTGAAATACAATGAACAGAATTGAACTAGAGTGCCATTAACCTCCGAAGTTTTACAACTAAAATAAAATGCAACTAATCACTGAAGTACTACAGCTCTATCTCATTCGGTGTTAGTGATATTTTGGAACAATTCATAAGAGCAAGACTGGCTATAACAATTGATGTTAGTGAGCATAAAAATATGAAGTTCAGAAAAATGAAACTAGACTCTAAAACACCACATCTATATCTCATTTAGTGTTAGTGATATTTTGGAACAATTCGTAAGAACAATACTAGCTGTGACATTTGATGTGAATGAGCATGAAAACATAAATTTTAGAAAACTACTTGAATTAGGAATGAAACAAGGTTAAAGTTACTTATCTAAACAATATGCACAGAGCTTCTCGGGCAGTAGGGGCCCTCTACCACTGGATTAGCATACAAATCTCCTCAATATTTCCTTAGATCATGCAACGAAGTTGAATGTCTTTCATTAAAGAGAAAATTCTTCAGAAACAGAGTATTACAGACTTTTGAGATCTAACAACAAAACATCAATCTAGCTAGCTATCCCTCGGTCTCCCGAGTCATTCTTATAAAAGAAATACATAACTACCCTTGAGAGGAAATAGGGATAAGTGTCTTTCCTAATTAAAATCAAATTAGAACTCTTGTGGAATCCTCGTACTCTTGCTGGAGACATCTGTAGAGTCCTTGTCATGGTAGGAATCTGCTTCTTAGTTTTGATCTCTTCCACATGCATAACCACTTATATATTCCTGCTCAGACTTCGTAGAGAGCAAGAAATGATGGGGGAGTGTTGTGGAATTCAGCCATATGTGTTTTTCTTTGAAGTGACACCTGTAACCTATGAGAACATGAAGATAGCTGCAGAATAGGCGACTAGCTACAGAATGGCTGCATTCTGTAGCTGAGTCTAGTAAAAAATTACTACAACAACAAAACCACGAAAATATAGCAAGTCAGTCATTGTATACATTCCTAAAGTGAATTTAATTAATCTTATTGATCATTTAAGCCTATATTTGATAAGGGAAAAAGGAAATGAAGTGAAATTGGGTGAAAGAAAATGACATCTTTGGGGCTCAACATACCCCCACTGCAAAGTCTCTGCATGTCCTCATGCAATCAATTCATGTATTTTGAGACTTTTGCTAAGACATCCAATCTCCTTCTTCTGCTTTGCCTAATATTCAATGGCCTCCTAGGCTTCCTTATGACCAACTTGAATCTCAAATTTATAAGTGCCCTGCTCAACTTTTTGTTTTTCTTTTCAATTTCTCACTAGCCTTGTACAACTTTTTCATTTGCAGAGAGAGAGTTGTATTCATATCACTTTTCAGCTTAACTTGCTCCCTCAAAATTTCATTTTCATTCTTGATGTGCCTATTGAGTACTTCTAACTCATATTTGTCTCTTCTTAGTACATCAATTGCAGATTCTGATGGGCTAGGAGTTCTTCCTCTACTTTCTGAGGCTCTCTTTTCCAATGACTCAACATAATTATAGATTTTTTGTTGTGCTGGGTCTATCTCTGGAGTTTATTCATCAAGATCCTCTTCATACTGGTACTCATGTGATCTAGCAGTTGGTGTCTCTTTATCCTCAATGTTTATGATTCCTATTTGTCTAATCCCTGTTTTCTTCAATATACCTCTAAGTCTGTGGCTTCGTCTTGGTTGAGATGGTCCTTCACCTCTCTCCTTGGCATACCTTCTTATCATCTTCTCCTTTTTAAGCTGTTTCTTAATTTCAGCCAATTTCCCAGAAAGTATCTCCTCGCTATCCTCTTGCTTGGACTTACCAGCTTCAGTTTCAACAGATTTGGAAATTTTCCTTCTCCTGCTTCTTCTTATAAGTTTTCCTTCAGATGGAGATTCCTTGGGTTCTTCAAAGTGATTCCTTACTAGAAACGCATCTCAATTGTCTCCCACCTTTCTCAAATGATGTTCAATTAGGATTTTAACTAGGCCATGGTGGTACAAAGTGGTTTCCAGGAATTGAACCCTCTTTTGAACATTAGAGGCCATTCTCTTTAGACTATGAAGTAGGAAAAAAGGTAAAATGATTTCTTCATCTAAGAAATGCATCATTAACCGAATATGATAAACATAGAGGGTACCAAACCTTCCCTCACAAGTTATAATTTTTTGCAAAATGAGCAACATATTCCGCCACTTATTATTCAGTGCTGAGCTAGGAATGCCCTTCTTAAAAATGGAAATATCCATACCTAGTGTTTTGGCATTTGCCTCCATGCCTCATTATGAAATTCCCTATTTTTGAACCATCGTTCACCTTTCCTGGGTAATTCCGCTACTTCTGCAATGAAATATTCCGTAATAGTGAATTTAACATCTCCTATTTCAACTTCTGCTCCATTGAAGGACCGTGCAAATGTCTTAGTTACCTCTTTATGAAAACCATTGAATTTTTCCAAAAAATGTAACCACCCAACCTGTTGTAGCATTTCTCTAATATGTGGGTAACCCTGTAAGTATTTGGTTCCGTCTGGTTCGGACCTTACTATGAGACCCATGGCTTCTCTTCTCAACCTTCAATTTACTGCTCTTCTATCTACGGTGAAAATGGTTGTTAAAGAGTTGTTTTTACCCCAAAGGTGTCTTCTTTGTTTATGCAGTAGGAATTAGCTACGGAAAGATGTCATGAAGAGGTTATAGAATGAGTGAAATATGGTGAGGGTGATTCACATGAATTAATTAGTTTGAGAGCCATCATGGAAGAAAAGACCGCAGAAACATCTCGTGGGAAATTCAAAATCATCACTGAATATTTCGGCTAGTGACGTGACCGAATAGGTCACTTCAGTACTTAACCGTTAAGTTTTAAATGATGATTTGAAATGGCGGAATGAAAGGTATTTTGTCCAAAGTTTTTATGACAGGTTTAATAGGCATAATCAACATGAATAATCAAAACAACTTTTTGAATCATACATGAATTAACTATACTATAACTTTCATATTCTGTCATCATAATAATTTCACAACTTTACCTTTTCCTTTCCTTTAATTTTTGTGGTTTTGATATGCTTTGTCCTCCTTTGAAAATAATTGATTCTTTAGTCTTCATAATCCCTTTGATTTTGCTTTTTGACATAGGTGTGCAGGGTCAATTTGCTGCTGAACAAGTGGTTGCTGGATAATTGCCTTCAGGATATCTGGCTGCAGAATGTCTAGCTGGCTGCAGAATGCCTGACTGGCTGCAGAATGTCTGACTACAGAATATACCTGTAGGAGCTTTGAGACATGGAATGGAATGTTGTATGAAGTGAATTAGAATGGATCATGAAATATGGTGTAATGGAGCATGAGTGAAGTGAAATGTAATGGAATGAAATGGATTATAAATGTAAAGTGGAGTGAAATATGAAAAGTGGTCTGCAACTTATGATTTGTAATATTCAATTGCAGAAAGAGATCAAATTTTAAAAATCTGAGATGAAAATGAAGTGGACCATGGAATGGAGTGAATGAAGTATGGATGAGTGGAGTGAATGAAATATGAATGAATGGAGTGAATGAAATATGAATGAAGTGAGACATGATGGAGTGAGACTTATGATTTTGTGATAGCTACTTGCAGAAAAAGAACAAATTTGAAAAGCTAAAGTGTCAGAAGGATTCTGATTTTCACTTTATCTTTTCTGTATAAACATGCTAATCAGTGATTAGTTTTCATGTTTATACTTTATTTTATTTTATTTTATTATTATTTTTTTTCATTTGCATTCAGAAAAATTCAACTAAGTTGATGAAGAAGAAAAATTATTCTTCATTAACTTTACATCATTGTTTTCCTAGAATCTCTTGACAAATTCTTCTCTTGAAAGTGGCTTATGATACAACTTCAATCTATGACCATTTTCAAGAAAAGTGACCTTCTCTTCATCTATTTTCCTGATGTTTATTGCTCCATTGTCAAAAATTCTCATAATTTCATATGGCCCAAGCCAATGTGTTTGGAATTTACCTTGAAAATCTTTGAACTTTGAATCAAACAAGAGAGCCCAGTCACCTTCTTTGAACTTCTTTTCCTTGATGTACTTATCATGCGATCTAGCTCTTTGCAGTTGGACTATACTTGTTTTCTGGACTGCATCTTGTCTGATCTCATCCAATTCATTAATATGCTCCAATCTGTGCTTTTGTGCCTCTGTTAGATCAATTCCTAGCTGAACTGCCATTTTAAAGGTTTGAATCTGAAACTCTATGGGAAACAAAACTTGTTTTCCATAAGCAAATTCATAGGGAGTATGATCTGTTGTGCTTCTCCATGTAGTTCTATAGGCCCACAAGGCTTCAGGAAGCCTGTCTGCCCAATCTCTTCTATGTAAATGAACAGTTTTTGTTAGGATCCCTTCAATGACTTTATTGGTAGATTCCACTTGACCATTTGCTTGTGGATGATAGGGAGTAGATTTTCTGTGTATGATTTTGTACCTTTCCATCATTTGTTCCACTAGCCTTGATGTGAATTGAGCTCCTTGATCTGTAACAATTTCCCTTGGGACACGAAAATGAGTAAAAATATCCTAAAAAAGAAAATTAACTACAAATGCTTCAGTAGCAGAAATTAATGGCTTGGCCTCTACCCATTTGGTAACATAAGCAGTGAAAAATAATATATATTTCTTTTGTCTTGGTGGAGGACTAATAGGTCCTACAAAATCTAAAGCCCATTTTTCAAAAGGTTCAATATGTACCTGAGGCTGCAATGGCATCTCACCTGAAGGAGAAGGTTTCCCTACCCTTTGGCAACTGTCAGACCTTTTTACATACTCTTTAGCATATTTAAAAAGGGATGGCCAATATTATCCTAAATGAAAGACCTTATAAGCTATCCTTTTATCAGCAAAGTGTCCGCCACAAGGTTCATCATGACATGCCTTGAGGATCTCAGGCATCTCATCTTCCTGAACACATCTCCTAATGATAAAATCTGAACCTGTTTTGTATAACTCATTAGCAACCCATGAATATTTTTCACTGTCATAAATTATCTTTCTTTTGTTTCTTGCATTCATTATTGAAGGAAATTTCCCTGAAACTAAATAATTAGCAATGTCAGCAAACCAAGGAGTTTGAGTAGAAATTGCAAAAATATATTCATCAGGGAATTGATCTTCAACTGGGGTGTTGTCTTTGATGTTTTGGAGTCTAGATAGGAAATCAGCTACTGTGTTTTGTTTTCCAGGGCTATCTAAAATGGTAATGTTGAATTCATGTAAAAGCAATAACCATCTTATAACTCTTCCATTAGTAATTGATTTGTTCATTAGATATCTAATTGCAGAGTGATCTGTGTGAACAAAAGTTTCATAGCCTGTTATATAGTGTATGAATTTTTTTATGACATGAACAACAACTAAAAACTCTTTTTCAGTTACAGTATAATTTAACTCTGAAGGAGTCAAATTTTTACTTGTATAGTAGATGGCATAAGGAATCGGGTCTTTTTGTCCCAATACTGCTCCTAAAGCTGTATTTGAGGCATCTGTTGAAATATGAAAAGGTAACTTCCAGTTAGGTCCCCTTAAAATAGGTGCTTCAGAGATTTTTGTTTTCAGGGTCTCAAAGGCTAACTGGCAATTGGGATTCCACTTGAATTCACACTCCTTGGTAAGTAATTTGAAAAGTGGAGATGATGCCTTGGTGAAGTTTTCTATAAACCTTCGATAATATCCTGTAAATCCAAGAAAAATCCTAACATCTTTTTGACAAATTGGAATAGATAAGTTAGAGATGACTTCAACTTTTGACTCATCAACTCTAATCCCATCCCCTGAAATGTGATGTCCTAAAACAATTCCTTCAAAAAACATCATAAAACACTTCTCATGACTTAGTGAAAGATTTTCTTCTTTACATCTCTTTAAAAAAATTTCCAAGTTTGCTAAGGCTTCTTCAAATGTGTTTCCATAAACTGTGAAATCATCCATATATACCTCTACACAATCATGTATTAGATCTGAAAAAATTCCTAGTACTGCCCTTTGAAATGTTGCAGGTGCATTGCATAATCCAAATGGCAATACTCAGTAAGCATAGGTACCCCAGGGACAGGTAAATGTGGTTTTGTCTTGATCTTCAAGTGCTACTTGAATTTGGTTATAACCACTAAACCCATCTAAAAATGAGAAGTACTTTTTGCCCGCTAATGTATCTAACACCTAATCAATGAAAGGTAGGGGAAAATGATCTTTAAGAGTAGCTTTGTTTAATTCTCGATAGTCAATACATACCCTCCATTTACCATTTTTCTTTGGCACAATTACCAAAGGAGAAACCCACTAACTATCTGAAATGGGATAGATAAAGTTGACATTTAACAATTTCTATAATTCTTCTTTAACAATTTCCCTAAGATTTGGATTCATCCGTCTTTGAGGTTGTCGAATTGGTTTACAATTTTCCTCTATGTAGATGTGATGAGTACAAGTCTTGGGGCTTATCCATTTCATATCAGTGTACTCCCATGCATATGCAGAAGAATGTCTCTGTAATATCTTGACTAGCTCTTCTTGTTGAGATTTCTCTAGGTTCTTGTTTATGTTTAAAGTTTTGCCTGGAAATATCTCAATTGTAGAGCTACCAAATTTATCCATGGAATAAAGAGACATCTGTCTTGATGATAAAAACTCAATGTTGGATTCTTCTTGAAATTGTTCATGTTTTTATTCCGAAGAGGATTCAAAGTTTTCTAAGGTATTCAGAATCTGACTATCTTCACTAATTTCTGAAATTGTGAAGAGAGGTTGTAAGTCTTCTTCATCCTCTATCCATTGAGTATCATCTAATTCTGTAATTGTTTTTGCTGAAGGATACAAGGTAAATTTCTTGGTTGAACTACCATCAGAGATGTACATATCACCAAATCTACAACTAATGAAAGAATCAACTGTAGCTAACCAAGGTCTTCCTAATATAATAGGATGCCCTCCTAGATTACTCTTAGGAGTTAGGATCATAAAATCCACAGGATACTCCCAAGAATCTAGGGACAATGGAATGTCTTCTATTACCCCATCAGGTTTGATCACAGATCTGTCTACTAATTGTAATAATGTGGGTGTAAAAAGAAGATTAGAAAGTTTCAGTTTATCCATGATTTGTCTACTCATGATATTGATTGCTGCTCTTAAATCAATAAGTGTGTTTTGGATCTCAGTTCCATTGATGTGTATTTTAACAACTATATTTCCTGGGTCTAGATACTTTGGAATAGAAATCTTACCCATCATGATATCTGCTATTTTTCCTGCCAGTTTAATTTTCTTTGTCTTTCTTATTCTTTTTCCGATTTTCTTCATGCTCAACTCCTTTATTGTCTTTGTTAAGATTGGAATTTCCTTGATAGCTTGCAATAATGGGATCTTAATACAAACATTTCTCAACTCATCTAGGAAATCATAATTAGGCACCATAATATGTTTTTCTACACCTCTATCAATTTGTAATCTTTCTAGAAAGGGAGGTGTAGAAGTGGATGTTGATGGCTGCTCTAATATAGGAGTTGAAATTGTTGGTTCTTTTTGTTTTGATTTTTCAATTTTCGGGTATTGGAAAGGTGTGTTCTCTTCAAGACTTTTATTCACCAGTAGAGAATCTTCCTCGGAGTTGTTTTGCTCTTGTATGATTACAGAAGGTTTCTTCTTTTCAATTATTCTTCCAAACCTAAGTTGAACATCACTAAGGTCTAAAGGAGTAATCAAATAAGTTGGAAACTGTTGGCCTTCTATCATGTATGTATTCTGAGGATTTTTATTGTTGGGGTTTGGTATGGGTTGGGCAGATAACTGATTTTTTTTATGAGGAAATGGTAATGGAAGTCGTGGATTTTGAGGATTTTGCTGAAAATTCTGTTGAGGAGGGAAATGTGGATATGGTGGATATTGATAGTACTGAGAGTATCTTCCATAGGGATTTTGTGCTCCTTGTGACCAAGTTTGAGATTGATTTTGGAATTGGGGCCAAGTTTGCTGCCAAGAATTCCAATTTGGTGGGGGTTGATTATACAGCTGATCATGGAATCCTTGTGTTTGAGGTCCTTGCCACGGCCTTCTAGAGACAAAATTGAGAGATTCTGTAGAATTTGTAGAGGTTTCTTCTTGAAAGACAGCTTTAAGAGCAGGAAGTGAAGGAAAAATCTTGGTCTCGTGTTTTTCTAAACAAATTACACAGGTCTCTACTACTTTTGCATCCAAAGGGCACTCTCTCAAGGCATGCTTCTTTCTACATTTGGGACAAAATATTGCTAGGGCATCAGATTCAATTTTCTACTTGTTTTGTAACTTAAGGGTGTCTATTTGTTCATTGATACTTCCTAAAATATCAGATTTGAATTCATCAAGAATATGTCCTATTTCTTCCCTACTTACTGTCCCAGAAGTAGACTTACTTGCCCTTGCAAGAGCAGGGTCTCTTGGTCCTTTTACAGTTTTAGATTTCCCTCTTGAAAGGTTGATACATAATCCAGCTATTTCAGGTAATGTGAGCTGAGATATATCCCCTTTCCCCATCATGTTAAGGATATCTAACCATTCATCTCTAATTGTCTTCAATAAGAGAGTTTTCAAAGTATATTGGTCCAAGTTTTCCATTTTTTCCCTCTTGATGTTATAGTTAATCCTCTCCAACAAATCTTCCAAATTTTAATCCTCTTTTTGTAACATTTTAAACACTTCCTCCTTATGGTTGAATAGCATACATTAATCCAAATACCTCTCTATAAATGCTTGTTTCATGTCTTCCCATGTCCTAATAGAACTGTTGATCAAACTCATAAACCATTTTAATGCTACTCCTTTCAATGTTGAAGGGAATAGTTTAAGTTTTTTAGCATCTTGTAAGTAGTCATAGGTTCTACATAGGACTTCAAATTCAAATAGGAAGGTTTCAGGATCTTCAGTTTTGAGTCCATAAAATATTGGAAGGATAGAGGGTGAAATGTTTTTCATAGTTGCATTGGTTTCTTCATCTATTATAGGAAACCCAAAAGAGCTTCCCATTTCTCTTCTACCTCTTCCTCTGCCTCCTTCTCCTTCTGTACCTCTACCTCCTTATCCTCTACCTCTACCTCTACCCCCTCCAAATAGTGTGTGTTCTCCATTAAAAACTCCTCCTCCCCCTTCTTCTACCATAGTTAATTCTTCTGTGGAAGTTGAAAAGTTTATGTCCCTAGCAGGAGTCCCAGAATCTTCTTCTAAGACAGGTTCAGTGGATAAAGTGGAAGTTCTTTCCAATGGAATATCTGATCTTAAGTTCTCTAGAATTCTAGGATTAGTAAAGGATGGAATGTGGGTTTGAGTTGGAGCTGTGCTGGCTCTTGGTCTTGGTGAAACAAGTGGTGTTCTAGGAATCAAGCTTCTGCTTCTTATGAATCTACCCCTTGAGTCTCTTTCTCTACGCATGTCATTGTTTTTGGGAGGTAAGAAACAAGGCTACCTAGTTACACTTCCCCGGCAACAGCGCCAAAATGTTTGCTCAACTTAGTGTTCCTAAATTGATGTCATAAATTGTCAACCAGGGTTAGTAAACTGTTGAAGTGAAGTGCACTATATGTGCCTAGGTGTTTGTTTCTCACTACGTTGTGTTTAGTGTTTTTCCAATGTTTTTGGTTTTTTATTTTTATTCTAAGAGGAAAATAACTAAGTGTTGGTAAAGAGAAGTTGTTGGTCACACTGAAACAGAGCAAAACCTATTCTAAACTATGTATGGCACTTGAGAACAGAAAATGCAAAACTTTAACAAGAAAAATAACTCGTAAAATAAATTCAATAACTCATAACATGAACTCAGTCCAATTCATTCATTAGAAATATGTTGGAATAACTTGAGAAAATGATAAGTTTAATGCAATGAGGTTCTTCTAAGTAAACAACAATCTACAATATCACAGAGAAAATCTCATCCATGGCTAGAAATTTGTTGGAACACATTTGGAAAAGATAGTCTGCAACATAGTGAGTGACTCTATTCTAAATTATCCTATGACACTGAAATTAATCCATTCTACAACTCAAATTGTCACTACTAAGCCTCATTCTAACGTTAGAAATATTTTGGAATAGTTTTGGAAAAAAAGGCTATTTGTAAAATTATAAGAGATTGCAGAACATTCAAGGCCTTGAACTGATATCACTAATTCATGTCCATATGATGATGTGTTGGAAGAGATTAATAACAAGAGTAGTTTGTAAATAATGAAGGCCTTGAAGTCTAATGTAACTGAACTAGCATACAACTAACTAATGAAACTGGAAATACATTAAACAGAACTGAACAAGAATGCAATCAATCAAACTTGAAATACAGTGAACATAATTGAACTAGAGTGCCATTAACCTCCGAAGTTTTTCAACTAAACTAAAATGCAACTAATCACTGAAGTACTACATCTCTATCTCATTCGGTGTTAGTGATATTTTGGAACAATTCATAAGAGCAAGACTAGCTGTAACAATTGATGTCAGTGAGCATAAAAATATGGAGTTCAGAAAAATGCAACTAGACTTTAAAACACCACAGCTATGTCTCATTTAGTGTTAGTGATATTTTGGAACAATTCGTAAGAACAAGAATAGATGTAACATTTGATGTGAATGAGCATGAAAACATAAAGTTTAGAAAACTACTTGAATTAGGAATGAAACAAGGCTAAAGTTACTTATCTAAACAATATGCACAGAGCTTCTCGGGCAATAGGGGCCCTCTACCACCAGATTAGCATACAAATATCCTCAAGATTGCCTTAGATAATGCAATGAAGTTGAATGTCTTTCATTAAAGAGAAAATTCTTCAGAAACAGAGTATTACGGACTTTTGAGATCTAACAACAAAACATCAATCTAGCTAGCTGTCCCTCGGTCTCCCGAGTCATTCTTATAAAATAAATACATAACTACCCTTGAGAGGAAATAGGGATAAGTGTCTTTCCTAATTAAAATAAAAATAGAACTCTTGTGGAAGCCTCGTACTCTTGTTGGAGACATCTGTAGAGTCCCTGTCCTGGTAGGAATCTGCTTCTTAGTTTTGATCTCTTTCACGTGCATAACCACCTATAGATTCCTGCTCAGACTTCGTAGAGAGCAAGAAATGATGGGGGAGTGTTGTGGAATTCAACCATATGCGTTTTTCTTTGAAGTGACACCTGTAACCTATGAGAACATGAAGATAGCTACGGAATAGGCAACTAGCTACAGAATGGCTGCATTTTGTAGCTGAGTCTAGTAAAAAATTACTACAACAACAAAACCATGAAAATATAGCAAGTCAGTCATTGTATACATTTTTAAAGTGACTTTAATTAATCATATTGATCATTTAAGCCTGTATTTGATAAGGGACAAAGGAAATGAAGTGAAATTGGGTGAAAGAAAAGGACATCTTTGGTGCTCAATAGTTCTCTTTCCTATCTTCAGATTTCAGTTTGGAGTTGGTAAACAACTCCCTTTTTCTGTGGATCTATTTCCCACATTTTTGTTCTATTTAATGTAATTTTAAATCATTTTTAAATCAGTCTATAAATCAATAAGTAGGGGAATAGTGTGGAAATCAAAGAGGAGGCTCTATGCTCCATTGTAACAGTTTGGCAGGGAATTAATAAGATATGCAACTCTGATTTGTGGGATCCATGTGGTATGAATTTTAGCATCTGTTCTCTCCTTTATTTACACATGTAAAATTTTTATGTTCACCATTCATTCATAAACATCTATGGTTGAATGTTTTCAAGATAGATAGGTAGAATCCATCTTTATGCTCTGCCTTGGGAAATCATTCAATATTCTGTGTTTTCTTTTGTTTGAAAAGGATCCATCTCCTGTGCCCTTTTCAACTCCTCACTAGTCTTACCATCTCATCATTATTTAACTTTAATTACTGAAATTCTTGCCTACCTTTCCCCATGAAATACCATGTATCCCTAATTTAATTCCCTAGTTTCAAATTGTCCCATTTGTTCCATACATCCCTGAAAAATTCATTCATTTAAACATTTTCCCATTATTATACCTAGCCTAAAATCAGTTCATAATTGTAATTTTTTGAATATATTTTCACAGAGAGAGCCCTCTCCTGACCTTGTAGGGCTAGCTACAAGGATGAGCGTGGTTGAAAGGTTACCCTAATTTTCCTTTTTCAGCCTGAGGTTCAAATAAGGTGCTAACATTTTCTGGCGACTCCACTGGGGAGAGTTTTTAGCATAGAAGATTCATCACCCCAATAATATTTTCTTTGTGAATTCCCAGACTCTGGATAATGATGTTCAGAGCTTGCTAGGCTGAAATAAAATTTTGTAAAGTAGAAATTCGACCACACTGGCTTCAAAAAGATACACAAGGGCCAATCCAGATCCAAATCCTCCCCCTATGTTTGAGAATCCTAATTCTATCCCAATAATAGTCAGAAGACAAGAGGGATCACTAAGTCCTAGACCTATTTTCAGATCCCATACTTGGCCCAGTGAGTGGTTGTTTGTAGAAGATATTTCTTTTGATGAGTGTTTTGAGCTTTCTTTATTTAGAATTAAATCTGAAACTACACTTGATGACACAGTTTTAGATCCAGAATTTCTTATAGATATCGAAATTCAAAGGTCAAATACTTCAATTGATGATTACATTCTGAATTCCCCTCAGACATCTATCATTGTAACTAATATCCCTGAGCCTTCAAAGTCATCAGCAACAACATTTCTTCCTCCTAATTCATCAGCATTCCCATCAGTCAATTCTCAGCTTTCATCTCCTCCATCAACACCTCCCTTAAATCCTAGTAGCACAAACACTGTTGTAAATCCACCTCGAGTCATGGCTACCCGGTATGCACCCCTGGTTTTACCTCAAGTTCTAAATGATATGCCTACTGATTATCAATGTAAAATTCCTATCTTTGATGCCACTCAAAGCATCACAGCCAAAAAACATGTTGATAAGATGAATTACTTTTTTTATCTACATGAGGTAGAGGCACAGAATGTAACCACAAGGTTGTTTGTTCAAAGCTTTGGAGGTGAAGTTAGAAATTGGTTCAGAGCCTTACCAGCAGGCTCTATCCACACTTTGCAAGAGTTACATACACAATTCTTAGACCGGTGGGAGGTAAAGAAAAAACCACTCCAAATTTTGTCTGAATATGAAAATATTAAAAGGAATGTGGGTGAAACTCTACAGGATTATTGTCTAAGATTTAATGTTGTATACAATGTTATTCTGGCTAACCTGAAACCTCCTATGGGATTAGCCTTGCTTAATTTTCCAGATGGTTTCGATGCTGATATGGCATATCAGCTACGAGAAAGAGATCCCACTATGCTTGAAGACATGCAGAAGATAGCTATGAGTGTAGAAGCGAATTTGCTAGCCAAAAGAGTGTGGACTAGAGTTGAAAAAAGAGTCACTGTGAAAGAAGAGGCGTCTCCTTCGGACAACAAGATGGATACTTTGATCCAGATAGTGGAAAATATGGTTGATCGATTAACCATCTCAAATAGACCTGAACCACAAATCAGGAATCCAAATTTCAGAGGGCAGCAGCTGCAATTTAGAATTAAACAAAGAGAACAGAGAGCACAGGACCAAGCAGCACCACAATAGCAGATCAGAACTCCATTGCAACAGAATTACATTCAAGGAATGGAGACAGATGATGATGATGATCTTGTGATTGAAGCCAATCATTTCTTCACTACAGATGGTGCTCCCATCTTTCTCACAGAAGACGAAGAATATACAGCGATTGCAGACATTCAAAAAGAAGAAGATTTAATTTTGTCCAATGATGCAGTATTAGAAGATGAGTCTAATGATTACCAAAGAGGATACATGAACGTTTTGTCGGCCCAATAGAATCAATATTCTTTGATGAATAGAGATGTTTCGATTATTCCCATTCAGAAGAGAAAAGAGCTCCAATTGAAAAATGATTCTTCAAATACTCAGAGAAAAGGAAAAAAGCCTGCAAATCCTTCTCCCAGCAAGACATCTTCAGCGATTAAAAATTCAAATGAGAAGAACCAACAGAGTGAAACAAAGGATCCAATAGAGAATAAATATCCTCCAATCAAAAAGGTAGAAAAGGTTCCTTATTTTAATTTATAAAATGAAATTTCTAAGCTGAAAGTGTCCATGCCCTTGACTGAGATGGTGAAAAATAGTGCTTACAAACATCAGGTGTCTAGAATTTTGAAAATATACTTTGTATCAGATATGGTAAATGTTGAATATGACTACCCTGAACTCATTTTTTGTCTAGCCATAGAAGATCATTCTGAAGAAAGTGAAGTCCCTCCCTTTTACCTAAGTCTTAGATTACATGATTTCATCTTACATAATGCTATGTTGGACTCCGGAGCCTCACATAATTTGATGCCCAAAGCCATCATGGAGAAGTTAGGACTTGATATTACTCACAAATACCATGATTTGTATTCTTTTGACTCGGGTAGGGTCCATTGTATTGGTCTTATCAAATACTTGGTAGTGTCTTTAGATCAAATCCCAGCCAAGAATGTCTTGATGGATGTATTTGTTGCCGATGTTCCACCACGGTTTGGAATGATTCTATCCAGGTCTTGGGGTGCAAAACTTAAAGGAACCATGCAGCTTGACTTCTATTATGCCACCATTCCCATGTTTGGCCAATTAAGAAAACTATATAGGGAGAAGAAAATGAAATATATGATCACTAGCAAAGAGAAGCCAGTTAATCATCCCATTAATGCAGTTCACATAGATTTAGAGTCCTTTGTATTATATTCAGATGGTGGTTTTAATGATGAAAATGTTTAGTTAGTACAAGTTGATGAAATACCTGAGATTTCAGAGAAATTTAAGGAAGTACTCAAACAGGAAAAAGATAAAGCAACAAGCACTTCTAAACCACCTGCCTGCCATCAGCAAAAAGACAGTGAACAACAAGAAGATGAAGAAATTAGTGAAGATAAAGTGGATAAAGAAGCAAAATTTTAGCATTTGGAAGAAGAAGAAGAAGGCCTTTGGAGCATGGAATTTGATGGAGTTGTTGGTAAGGACAGTGCTGGTATTGGAATATGGATTTGGAGCCCTATTTTCCAGCCTAAAAAAGTTCCTAGTAATGTTAGAGTATGTGCTTATAAGTTGGCTTTTGACTGCTCTAACAATGAAGCAGAGTATGAAGCTTTGATTGCAGGTCTGAAAATTTTGAAGAAGTTAAATGCAAAGATGATTTCTGTATATGGAGATTCAGAGTTGATAATCAAACAGGTCAAAGGAGAGTACCAAGCTAAGCATCCACGATTGAGGGCATACAGAAATGTAGTCCAAGACATCTTGAGGACATTTTCTAAGTACACTTTGACAATAGTACCCAGAATGCAAAATATTATTATTGATTCTCTTGCCACTAATGCAAGCAACTTGAAGATTCCAATGAAATCCAGCAAAAAATTTGAGATTTATGTCAAACATAGGCCTGCTGTTCCTGAGAATTTAAGATATTGGCAAGTTTTTTGGGATGACAATGAGATCAATGCTTTTTTGCAGAGTGATGAAAAATTCAAAGATACTCCCATAGAAGGTGACTATGAGGTTGATGATCAAGAAATCGAAGCAAATCAAATGGACATATTGCAGTTGAAAGACAATGTAATTCCTAGAGGTCTCATACCTTTAGAGGAGCTTTTTGATCAGGATGATGTTGCAAAGAAATGAAGCTTGGTGCCTACTGATAAAAGAGTTGAAGATGTGAATCTTGGGACAACTGACAAGCCCAAGCTTGTGAAGTTATCAAAGGCATTTTACCCTAAGGTAAAGGAACAATATGTTAATTTACTTTCTAAATTTTCTGATGTGTTTGCATGGGACTATTCATATTTGAAGGTGTATGACAAAAACATAATTCAGCATACTATTCCCATCAAGCTGGATCATAAGCTATTTAGACAGAAGCTGAGAAGAATCAACCCAAAACTGCTGCCATCTATTGAAAAAGAGGTAAACAGATTTTATAAAGCTGGTATCATTGTCCCAATTAGATTTTCTGAGTGGATTTCAAATTTGGTCTCGGTACGTAAGAAGACAAGAGAGATAGCGTTGTGTATAGATTTTCGGAATCTGAATAAAGAGTCCCTAAAGTATAATTTTCCACTTCCAAAGATGGACCACATTCTGTAGAGAGTAGTTGGAGCATCAAGGACGTCACTACTCGATGGCTACTCAGGCTACAATCAGATCTTGGTGCATGAGAAATACCAAGACAAAACTTCCTTCACAACACCCTGGGGAACCTTCCAGTATGCCAAAATGAGATTTGGACTGAAGAACGCTGGAGCCACTTTCCAGTGAGCAATGGACATTACTTTTGCCAATGAAAAAAATGTTTTTCTTGTTGTTGATTTAGATGATCTAACAGTGTTTTCTAGTTTTGATGATGAGCATTTTCACCACTTAAGAGTTGTTTTTCAGCGATGTAGGAAGTTTGGGATTTCTCTTAATCCAAAGAAAAGTATGTTTGCTATGGATGAAGGCAAGTTTCTAGGGCATATCATCTCTAAATATGGTATTCGCATCGGTCCATCTCGAGTGGAGGCAATTCAGCACATAGACCTTCCACGGGACAAAAAGGAGATTCAAGAATTCAATGGTAAGATGAACTTCTTGCGTAGATTTATACCCAATTTGGCTAAACATCTCAGAGAAATGACTAACATGTTGAAGAAGGATAGCACTGTCAAATGGAGTGAGGAAGCTATCAAGTCATTTAATCTGGTAAATTTTGCTCTGTCCAATGCCCCAGACTTGATTAATCCTGATTATACTCCAGACTTCATCATATTTTCATTTGCATCGGAGCATACTATGGCTGCGATTTTGATGCAAACGAGAGATCAGATTGAAAAGCCAATTTCCTTTTTCAGTAGGACTATTAGAGATGCTTCTTTTAGGTATAATATTATTGAGAAACAAGCATTGGCTATTATAAAGGCATTGAAGGATTTTAGAATCTATATTCTGCATTCACATACTATAGCATATGTTCCTAATGCAGCAGTAAAGGATGTGTTGATGAAAACTGATCCAGAAGGTTGAAGAGGTAAGTGGATAGTAGCTATGTTGGAGTATTATTTGGAGATCAAACCCACGAAGTTGATCAAAGGACAAGGCTTGGAAAATCTAATGGCCCAATCAAATCTGCGTGCCCTGGATATAAACCTCATAAAAACAATATCAAAAGATGATGATGAAGGTTTTCTTGTTCTAATTTCAGACATTTTTCTACAATCCCCATGGAATTCAGATATTGTTTATGTTCTTCAACATCTTTCACCACCTCCAGGGATGTCTAAAAGCAAAGGTATATCACTAAAACTTAAGTCTTCTAAATACTGTATTTTAAACATTTCTCTTTATTGGAAAGATCTTGGAGGTATTCTGCTCAATTTTTTGGTTGAAGAAGAGGCTCAGAAGGTAATGCACAATTTTCACAAAGGTGATTGTGGTGGTCATTTGTTTTGGAAAACTACAGCTAACAAAGTGTTGAGAGTAGGATATTATTGGCCCATGTTATTTTCAGATTTGTATAAAACAATGATGAGTTTTCATGAATGTAAAATTTTCCAAGGGAAGAAGAAATTGCTTCCTCTTCCTTTGAAACCAATTTCAGTAAATGCTCCCTTTCAGCAGTGGGGACTCGATTTCATAGGAGAAATCCATCCTGCATCATCAGCGCAACATCGATGGATCTTGACAGGTACATATTACTTCACTAAATGGATCGAGGCTATTCCAGCAAGGCAGGCAATAGATACGGTAATTATTCAATTTCTAGAGTCAAATATCTTGTCTCGTTTTGGCTGTCCTCACAAAATTGTAATAGATAACGTAGCAGCGTTCAAATCTAAGAATATGGTCGATTTATGCGACAAATACAACATTGTGTTGGGCCATTCAATAGCATACTACCCACAAGTCAATGGCCTGGAAGAATCATCGAACAAGTCTTTGATAAACATAATCAAGAAAATGCTGGAGGCAAACAAAAGAAACTGGCATTGAGAGCTCATCAACGCATTGTGGGCAGACAAAGTTAGCAGCAAGAAATCCATAGGTATGTCACCTTTTGAATTGGTTTATGGCACTGATGTTGTCTTTCCTACATCACTTACAGTTCCAGTTATGAGATTATTGCAAGAATTTGGTAATGAAGAAGATGACAATCAGCGAAGGATCAATTAAATGATCCACCTTCAGCAGACAAGAGAGGAAGTGTCTCAGAACGCTATTTAGTTGCAGGAGAAGATAAAGAAGATCTATGACTGAAAGACCAAAGCAGAAAAGTTTTAGTTAGATGATGTGGTGTTAAGATGGGATGCAAGAAATGAGGACAAAGGGAAGCATGGTAAGTTTGACAACCTATGGAAAGGACCATACAATATTTCAGCATACAGGGGACAGAATGCTTTCTTGCTTTCAGAGATGGATGGCCAAGATTTCCCTGGAGGAGCAGTAAATGGTAGGCTTTTGAAGCACTACCATTGTTGAAGATAATGGATTAGAAAACTTTGTCACCATCATTGTATATGCCATGTTATTTTTTGTCAGATTTCAAGTACATAGTCATTGAAGTTTAGGGCTCGAGGTGAATGCTACAAAACTTGAATGATATGTGTATGGTTTGGTTTTATTTCAGTTTTCGGTCTTAGTCTTGAGTCAGAGTCAGTCTGCATTGTGTTATTTTTCAGTATTTTTGATTCCATTCCCAATGGATAAGGCTACTTGGTCTACGGTGTTCTTGGCACCTCTAAGGAGATACCATCCCCATTAGAGCTAATGTTAGTGTCATTCTAGTCATACTGCCATCAGTGATCAAAATTACTCTTTTGCATTTTCATATTAGGAGTCTCATACCATAAATTTTCATCATTCCATTAGGTCATGGATTCATTGATGGTAGTGGTATTTCATCATTTTTCCCTCATGTGAAACTTGTTGATTCTCCTCTCTATGATATTTAGTCATGATTCAATTTCACTCCAAAATCCATATTATTAGGTCATAAGGTTGGTCTCATTAGGTTCTAGTGTCTCATCATGGTCAAATAAATGAGTAAAATGTCAATAAATATCATCAAGGTCATGAGGAAGTCAATAAACTCAAAGTCACAGCACCTGGGAAGATCAAAGAAATATTTTATTCAGCTTGATGTAATTTTCACCTCAAAACATAGTACTTTTATTTCATTAGCAACTTTCATGTAATTTCATGTTATCATATGCAATAACTCACACTTCAGAAGCTGCTATCTCCACAAAGTCACCACCCTGCCCTTCAGAGAATTTTTTCATAGCATTTTTAGTGTCAGATCATGTTCTAAGTATTCCCATCAAAAAGAGCCCGGAAAGAGCTTTCCAACGGTATATTATACTCTCAAAACTGACTCCTAGATTGAAATTTATGCCTAAGTGAACAAAGTCCTCTATACCCTAACCCTTCCCATTTTCCCAACATTCCCTTAAACTTTATGTTATTAAAGTTTAATATTTTCTTTTATAAAACCCATTTTTCCCCCATCTGATGGAGAAATTGCATTGTTAAAACCTTTTAAACACATATGCGATTTAATAAACCACTTCCCCTCATGCCTTTTAAACTTTATAATAAAGTTTTAAAGATTTTATATCATAAAACCCTCGCCGATCCAATTCCCTTCCCTTTCCTGATCGCAATTGCAACATGTAGAACGTGCATTCTGATTAAACCTTGTATTCACAAAAAATCTGATGTGATTGAGTGCTCCCGATTGGACCCCACTCAATTACTTCCTGACCATTGATCTGATCGACGATCTGACGGCCCAAACTCCATCGCTCCATCGCAATTGGCGATTTCATAAAGTGTTACACCCTCTCCCGCTGCGAAATTCCAATGCGATTGACCCTACCCGATTACACCTCCACCGTTGATCTGTCCATCCGATCGAATGGCCCACAAACTGTCGTGCCATCACAATCAGCGTTTTCAAAGACCATTGATTTCCACCCCTCCTTCCGATTCTGATTCTGATTTGGCCCGGTCCCACCTTTAAACCTCCTTCGCCTTTCATAATAAAAGGGCCTTTCCCTTTGGAAATCTCAAAATTCATTTATTTCGTTTTATGAAGCACTTCCTCCATACTCCATTGCTTCATCGCAATGAGCGAAATCCTATTGCGCCTTAACACCTCCGATTCCGATTGCGATTTATACTCCCGGGTCCCACCTAAAAAGCCCTCCGCTCTTTCATACAAAAATCATCTTTTCCTTGTGTAAAGCGAAAAGGTTCCCTTTAATTTGTTTTAAAAGGGATTTCTTTATTACACTATCAGACCCCTTTTCCCTCGCCCCTCCATTGTATTACCCAATTGCATCGGTATTTTTACGCCCTATTCCAATATCCCTATTCCTCCCCTTCGATTTCTGATTTGCAATTACACCATCGCATAGCATATTTCAATTGCTCCATTATATATTATATCCCCTTCTTCCCCTTCCATTGCGATTTCCATTGCAATTTGAACCCCACCTCCTTTCCCTTCGCTCCTTCCACTCAAAATGAGTATTTTCCTACATTAAAGGCATAAAATTCAATGTTGATGTTTTCAAAGGGTTTTCTTCGGCATATATGAGATTCTCAATAAAGAAAGGAAACAGTCAAGGGCCTAGAGCTAAAAATGAAACAGAGACTTGTACAACAACAGAAAAATAGGGATTTTCTCTTCAGATTTCCTATTTTTCCTTCATCCAGCGTAACAGTGAATCTGCAAAGTGGTCAAATGTATTGTTGTTCCTCCCTTTCAGGAGAAGATTGTTGGTTCTCTTTCCTATCTTTGGATTTCAATTCGGAGTTGGTAAACAACTCCCTTTTTCTGTGGATCTATTTCCCACATTTTTGGTCTATTTAATGTAATTTTAAATCATTTGTAAATCAGTATGTAGGGGAATAGTGTGGAAATCAAAGAGGAGGCTTTGTGCTCCATTATAACAGTTTGACAAGGAATTGATAAGATATGCAGCTCTGATTTGTGGGATCCATGTGGTATGAATTTTAGCATATGTTCTCTCCTTTGTTTACATATGTAAAATTGTTATGTTCACCATTCATTCATAAACATCTCTGGTTGAATGTTTTCAAGATAGATAGGTAGAATCCATTTTTATGCTCTGCCTTGGGAAATCATTCAATATTCTATGTTTTCTTCTGTTTGAAAATGATCCATCTCCTATGCCCTTTTCAGCTCCTCACCAGTCTTACCATCTCATCATTATTTAACTTTAGTTGTTGAAATTCCTGCCTACCTTGCCCCATGAAATACCCTGTATCCCTGATTTAATTCCCCAGTTTCAAATTGTCCCATTTTTTCCATACATCCCTGAAAAATTCATTCATTTAAACATTTTCCCATTATTATACCTAGCCTAAAATTAGTTCATAATTGTACTTTATTGAATATCTTTTCACGGAGAGAGCCCTCTCCTGACCTTGTAGGGCTAGCTACAAGGTTGAGCGTGGTTTAAAGGTTACCCTGATTTTCCTTTTTCAGCCTAAGGTTCAAATTAGGTGCTAACAGGTTGAGTTAGTAGTCTTGGAAGCCATGGTTGGAACAAATTCTATAGATCTCTGGACAACTTGGGTAGAGACTAATCTGGTGATGGTTAGTGATGTTTAACTATGAGGTGGAATAAATGGTTGAGGGCTGAGATGGATTTTCCTCTAGAAGCTTTGGTTTGGTTTTGTTTGATTTATTTCATGAGATCCCACATTCATGCTTGGAATATGGTGTGAGGGTGATTAGCTAAAAGATATATTTTTTCAACCTAATATATGTTCGAGTGATACGTGGAAGTCCCTAACTTGGTTGGATTTTCATATGTTAATAAGAGCTATTTCTCCTTTCTTATTTCATGAGTAAGTATGCTTGTTGTTATGTGTATTTAATGGTGGTTTCATCATTGATATATATCTGGTTATTTTCTGACTATGAGCATGTTTTATGATGGTTATGATGTATGTATCTCATCATGATTTGATTAATCTATAAAATTTGAATGATTACATGACCTAATATATGTTAATGCTACTAATTTTATAAGGAATCAGTGCTTCCTTACGAATATCATATATGTATGAGACCCCTATGCTCATATTTGTTGTTATAACATGTAGATTAAATATTTGAGATATGTTTGATGAAATTACTTTCATTCCAAGTAGTGGTCTAGTAAATTCCTTGTACCAATGTTTGCATTCGTAGCCTCATTCCATTGTTGTTTTAAATTCCTGAATTTTTCATGAAGTTCTGGACAGTGTCCTGAGTCCTCCCCCTGAAAAGTTTCACAAAATCTGGTGTCGTTGGCTCATAACTACAGAGAAAATTCCACATTTGTTGGCATACCTTATTGTGGGAATGACTAGAGGGCCTCAATCGCATGCATGACTTGTCATGGGAGTGACTAAGGGTACAGATAATAAAAAAGAAAAATTTCCTCAGGGGTTAAGCACCTGGAAGGGTTGGTTTCCTCCTGAAGGGTCTGTAGCTCACGAGGAAGGTCAGTTTGTTTTTTTTTTTTTTTTCAGTTCCACTTCCTTAACTATACATGGGGATTTGAATCATATCATAGTGGCCTCTCATCACATGTTTACCCCAGTGGACCAGTTAGATTGGGTAAATGTGGGAAAATAGTGTTTATAATATCAGGTCTAAGGTTTGAAGGAGACTTGAAGATAAATTTATATTTTCATACTTAAAGAAATTTCACCATCATTAATCATGTCTAAAAATACAAGTTCTGCAACTTCAAAATTCTTACAGAATGGATCGCATCATTAGCACTTTATTCTTATATTATATGTCAATGGTATAGCTTGTTATTCTTATATGGTGCCTCGACTCTATTTTTAACTTGCATCATTATGATTATTTTGTGGCTCGCTCTAAGGCACGAATTAAAATGGAATATGGCTCACTCTAAGCCATGAATTACAATGGAATGTGGCTCATATATTTAACAAAGTGACATCGCACTTCTCTATACACAATAGCTTGAGATTTCATCATCACATCACAATGGTGTTCCATTAACATCACAATACAGTGACACTCATTTGCTATGGCTCATATTCATATAATTGTGGCTTGAACTTGCACCTGTGGCTCATATACTCTGGCTCACAATTGATCTCTAGGCTTGTAAATAATTATAGTGACTACCATGATTCATGTATCACAATGATTTGCATTATCTATTTTTATATAAATCGAAGTCTACAATGGCTCGCTCTTGGGTCATGGATCGCTCTACACTCTGTTATAGATTTGGATTTACAATGTAATGAATTAATATGTGTGTTAACATCACTATGTTTACAGTGGCATGACAAAATCATCATAATTATACTTAGAATATTCGTAAGGTAAAAATTATTTTCTCAGTAGCTCGCATCTCTATTAACTCGTATTACTATTACAGTGGTGGCTTGATGATCCATCTGTCACACTGACATCACATGATTATACTCAATGGATCTCTTTGTAGTATGGTGGCTTGCATTTGGGATCACCATCCTACAACATGACTTATATTTAATCAATGGTATGTATTCTATATACATGTCTCACACTTAAGTACATTATATAATGGCTCATTGACTTATATATAGACTGGTTGAAAATTATTTGTGCTCACATGTAGTATTTTTGCTTGAGTTTATTAATGTGGTTCATACTCCATTCTTGTGGTACACATAGTACATTATATGGCTTGGAATATACAACAATAGATAAAACTTGTTATCTATGTTATGGAAGACAATGATTTATGGCATAGTGACTATGATATGTATGTATAATAGTAATTATAGTGATTTTAAGAAGACGTCCTCATGATATAAATCATCATATTTATGACTTATGTCAAGTATGGTGAGATAATGACCTTGTGGGGAGTAAAACAATGATCCTTGTTGACAATGAAAAAAATAGTATACATGACTTTCAGACAATTATCTTTGGAAGAATTATATTTTAATTTTGATAGTAACCCTAGTAAGGCAATGATCTTTGACCCTGTTGCATAACAATGACTTCAATGGATGACAGTAATATTAATATTGTCAGATAGACGTATGATGGAATACCTATGATGAACACCTGCAGTGTTGGATTGTGAAGTGTTCTCAAATGGTCATGGGATTTCATATTTATAAATATAATAACGTTAGACTTCATCATGAAGTCATCTTGTTTAAAAAGAACTAGAAATTTGATTAAAAAACCAATATTGTCACTAAATTTGAACAACTTCATTAAAGCACAAAGGGATCAGGACTTTAATTAGTTAATACATGTAAACTAATTAAACCTAGTCAAAGCTAGCAACTCAATTAAGGTTATGAAATTGAAGAATTTGAGGCACCTGTGTTGAAAATAAGCATATGTTGAAGAAGTTTTAACACTTAAAGAAGAATCGAATCTTGGCAAGGACGAGATAAGGTAAAGTTGTGTAGGTATGTATAAATTTTGTGTGCACTTCAGTATATGTGTCAAGATTACTAGCTCATTATTTTCAAAGGGTCTACATATATACATATTAGAGACAAAACATATGATAAATTGATGTTATTGAAGGCTAGGTCTTATGGATAGAAGGCATATAAAAAATATCATTAGGGTTTTGAAACATTGTGTAATGCATGGATGACAAGTCTTAATAACTATATAAAATATAGGGTTTGTGTATCTTACAGTTTGTAACATCTTGAAGTTTTTTGGTATCTAGGGTTTGTAAACCCTAGTTGAGACTTGAATTAGAAAACTCTATAAAAGGAAACCCTGACAAATTGATTCTACTATAAAATGAATCTAGATTTTGAGTTTGAGGTATGAGATCATGATTATATGGAGACAAGGGTGGTGAACAAGTCAAGATTAATAGGGAGCTAACCTGCTTCAAATGGATAAGTACTTTACATTTTGGTTATTACAATAACTATTTCATCCTTTTTCTTTGCCATTTTTTCCTTTCATAAAGGTTGTGGGTCAAGCCTGATTAGCAAAATAAATAAGTAAAAGAGTGTGGCAAGGGATGAAGATGAAGTAGAAGGGAGAAGTTATAAGTTTGCATCAAGAAATTTTATTAAAGGATAATAATTTCACTTACCTTAGAAGGAAAAATGGAGTTGTAAAGATCTTGATGAATACACTATTGAGATTTGTTGTTTGTTTTTATCCTGATTGATGATTTAAATATTAATAGAATAAAGAAGAACTATGTTGCAATATGATATAGAACATGCAAAGGTATGTTGACCTCAGAGGGAGAAAGTAGAAAAATGGATATGAATAATCCCATGAATTGACTCGAGGCCATTGTGATTTGGTAACTCTAATATTGATCATTTGTTTGAGAGATGATTTGGCTCCCTGAAAAGACATATTGCAAAAGTATACGCATAGGCTAGAAAGATAGTAGCTGAGATCATTTATTAAATGATGTTGATGTACCTACAACTATGTTGTTTGATAATGGGACACATGGATTGTGTGGATAGAAATATTGATGGCTTGAAAGAAAATACAAGTTGAATTGATATTTGGAATGGTTATATGACTTATAGAAGAACATGAGGCAGAAAGCATGTGCTAGCAGTTGTAAGGAAGTTTGGCTCCTTGAAGATGATAGATGGACAATTTAATGAAAATTGTGTTTGATGATTGATAATATCAAGGAAGCTCGAAGTTTGATATGACGTGATGTTGTTAGGAGCCGAGAAACCCTGTCATCAAATGTAAAAGAATTTAGCTCCATAAAACGTTTGAAATATATGAAGGTCGATGCCCAGGTATGTTGTAATGAAAGAAATGATCCTTGTAGATACAAATTAATCTCCATAAAATAACAAGTAATTGATGATTGATGAAGTATGAGATAAGCTAAGGATTTTAATGAAGTATCCCTAGTTGAGAGGGAACAAGGATATAATCCCTATTTAAGAGAGAATTAGGACTACCTTTCTGATTGAGAGGGAGTGATGTGGGACACTATATTCTCCATGTGCCATGCACTAGGCCAAGACTAATAATCACATATCTAGTGAAGGCACTGGTAGGGATAATGGAGGATTAGATAAGAATATGGTACTAATACATATTAGGGATTGGGAATCCAAGATAGAAGTAGTCTTGTGGATCAACACTCTTTGGGGATTTGACAGGGTATTCAAGACACGAATGGTCGAAGAGGACCAATATTATTTGAGGATTGGGAATCCAAGATAAGAATAGACTTGTAAGGACATACCTGGTGAACATTCAGATAGGGTATGTTCCTTGAAAGGTGGTTGTGGTGGTGTCAAAATTTATGCCCCCTAGAATTGTTCTCTAATCTAGTGAAGAGTTAGAGCTTGTTAGTAAAACCCTTGTTATATTGCAGTTTGAAATTTTTGGTTATGATGTTGATGCTGGAAGATGGCTCATCAATACAACTTTTCTTATGATAATATTTAAATTTTGGAGTATCCTTGTATATCAATTGTGGAATTATGAAAACTTTCCCAGTTAAGAGGCATTGTTGGAAATTTTAACTAGGTTCGGTATTCATAATCATCATTGTACTTGTATCATTATGTATTTTATGTAAAAAAGAAAAAAGAAGAAAAAGAGAAAAAAAATGTTTATTATTATTAGTTAAGCATATTCTTCATGCTTCTAGGATTTGTTGAGTCTAAGAGTCAAAGTCATATTTGAACTTCTTGTAAAGAAAATGTTTAAAAAAAAAATGAGAATGTAATTTGGGTAAAATCACCTCAAAAATCCAAGTCATCCCTCGTATTTTTCAATTCATCTCACTAAAAGGATGTGTCTTTTCGCACATGAGAACAACTATATATTGGCATGCATACTTGATCAGAATCTAGATCAGAGGCAAATTTAGCTCAAAAATTAAGGTTCTCAGAATTTCACCAAACTAGAATGACAGTGATCGTCCCATCGCAAGGAATCCAATGCAACTTGTTTCATTGAAAACCGAGTTCGTATGAGGAAGTTATGGTCCATTGATCACCATTAATTAGAACAAGAAGATTTAAAAAATATATATATATTGCAGAATAGGTACAGATGATGACATGGAAGTCCAGCCAGCATGTCGAGAATCTTCTTCAATTTTTAGCCCAATGGGACTGTGACAAGTTTCACAATTGGATTCGTCAATTTGGTTTGCGAAGGTAAAAATTGCCCAGTGTCCTTCGAGGTTGAATGTGGGTTCATAAATATTTGTGTTGGAAATATTTTTTTTTTAAATATTAAGTTTGGATTAATGAATATATATATATATATATATATATATATATAATATCTTATATGGTTACCAATCATACATTATATTATAATTTTTATATATATTAATATATATTATTAAAATCAAACTTTATATTTTATATTATGTTCCACACATATTATGATTAACCCAAGTCTAAAATCAATCTGATTTAAATGTTATTTCAAATTTATATTTCAAAGGTGGAGCATATGGTTTATATACAGTGGCATATCAACCTTACAAAGGGTTAACGAAAGCGCGGAGACGCATTATATATGGTTCATTATGTTGCAAAAACGCGTGTGAGGGGTGAGGTCGGGGCTCGACCCCATGACCTCCTCCATAACACTGGGCCCCTTTACCAACCAACCATAACAACGGGAGTTGACAGGTTGGGCTCTGAATTTGTATTTAAAAAATATGTGGATTTCGAGGGCAGAGGAAGGAGCGAGCCAACCCTCCTCCTTCATGCGACCACGCCATGTGCCTAGGGCTTAGGCGCCCCACTAATTGGATCTTAGTACGAACTTAGCACCAGTTAATCCATAGTTAGCCTTAATTAAACTGGGCTTATGCTAGTGGCATTTTTGGCGGTCCCTCCATTTTTGGCAGAGTTGCCAAATTTAACTCCAGTTTGCCAGATTTGGTGGAGTTTTCTAGGGGAAACTTTAATGAGGCCTATCTTGGTCAATTTTTGACCAATTTTTTCTCAAGGATAGTCATTCCTATTAGATTGGCATGGTTTAATACATTGGAACAACTTGCAGAGGAAATGGAGCAAATATGCAGTTGTTTTTTGTCACTTGAAGAATTTTAAAGCTTAGGGCCACCAGGAAGGAAGGTCATGCCCAGATCAGATGAAGACCAAATGGAGTGAATGAATAGTCAATTTTTGATGTATTTTATGCTATGAACACAGCGGTAGAGTTTACAAAGGCATTGGAGCACATATGAAGGTGATTTTTTCACTTTAGAGATTAAATAGGCCCATGGCCACCAAGATTGGAGGTCAAGCCTAAAGGGGCTAGTAACCAAATTCAGAGATTGAATAGTCATTTTTGGGGTGTTTGAATGTTATGAAGCCAATGGAATAGTAAAAAAATCCATTGAAGAAATATTGGTGCTTGTAATCAGAAATTTTACTCTTAACCCCAAGAGGGCCTAGCTAGTTAAAGCAGTCCATGGAGATGTAGCCTAGGAGGGGTGAACTCCATCATCATTCATTGTGTTATGTGATTGTTGTGAGTTATTTTTTTGCATTTAATTTTTTTTATATGATTTTTTAAGAAGATAATTAACTCATAATTTGATCATTAAAGACACATGAAACTACACACATAAACCCCTTCACAAATGGTTAACATGAGACGATCCTTAAACACATTTTTAATACTGATGAGGGAGCTTTCATAGCAATAAAAAGTTTGCCCATATCCAGATCGATAATACACCAAATGACAAGAAAGGTAGTGCTTCTCTGGTATGGATTCTGAGTTGAAATGATACAAATTTTTCCAAGTCTCGAGAGGTGAATTATGCGAGCTTCCTGAGCTTAAAGTTATAAAATTGATGTGATTTTCCTAGGCTATGGAAGATCTTAAAAGTATGCAAGTTTCTTGTGAATTAATGTGGCTGATATTGGTGTTATCTCTTATGACTGAAATTGATGATGAAACAGAATTTGGAGGGCTTGAATTGACTTCTCGGAGGTTGGATATGGGTCTTGGATTTCTCATTTTGATATGATTCTATAAGAAGAGGATATTTTCTGGGTTTTCCCCTTTGTGGGGTTTTTCCCTAGCTTGGAGCCTAATTTTTTTTGTTCTATGTCTCTTTTTATCTTCATGTTTTGTTCATTTTGGTAATTTCTTGATGAAAGAAGAATATAATTTTAATAAAAAACTAACAAACATTCACAAGTAATTATCATGTAAAGATAAATTAACCCTAATATACTAGCTTCTTAATTTATCAACACTATTGCGTATTCTTGTAATGATAAGCTAAAAGCTGTGGTGACTATTGTTTAGTTAATAACTGTAAATTAATTTATTAAAGAATGATGTATGCAGAAGTAATCCTTAAAATATGTTACATGTAATGAATATGCGATGCATGGATTTTTTATTCAAAAAACTCAAGTCTATTTGAGCCTGGGTCTCTTCATATTTTCGTTAGTATGACTAGACATTTCTATACCAGTATTGGGATTGAATATTTTTGTTGTATCTCTAAATCGAAGTGAGAATACTGGGAGGTTCCCTTGATTAGATACCTTGCAAATGGATTTTAAGGCCTTATTTTTTATGTTTCTAAGGGATAAATTGTAGATCTGTTGTTAAGGATTTTTTGGGACCCTGCTTCTTCAAGTGATAACCCATAATACCCGCTTTAGTTTTGGAGTTTGAAGTTGGATTTTGTAGCCCAAATATGTGAGAAGAATCTCATCTCAATTTGGGTCAAGTTGTATAATTGGCCATTGGTAATCTTATGACCTCCTTCGCCCAAGATTCTCGGTTGAGGGAAACATTTTGTGTTACTTCATAGGATGCTAAAGACTTTTGTAATTTTAGAAGTCTTTTGGGAAATTCTTTGTCTGGTTAAGGTTCCTTATCAATCCTCGGGACAAGTTTAGAAGCAACTTGGAATTTTTGGATTTCAAGGATGAAATTTTATAATTTGGGGTTTTATTTTAAGAAATTTGGGGATTTGGGGCTTTTAGCCCCAACCCTTGGTCACATTGTTGGGCAAGAGACATGACTTGGAGCTTAGCCTTAAGGGGCTTAAGTGAAAATTCCACTAAGTATATTGGGATATAGAAAGATATCTAAATTTTGATAAGTGGAACAAATTGAAAATCTAAGATCTATCAAGATCTGGTGGTTTGGTCATCGAGAAGAACTTGAAATATGGATGTCAATGATGGAACCTATAGTTGGAAACTTGAATATATTGAGAAGGGGGGGAGAATCAATATAGTGCATACATGGAAATCAATTTATGTTTTTAATTTCCCTTTATATATTTATTTGAACCTTTAAATGACCAACAAAACATCATAACAATAACATATTTAATATGTAAATAGCATTTAAATTACAACATAAAATACACATAAAATCAACATATGTAAACACCAAATATAGGTGGAAAGCCATACATGGAAAAATAACAACTTTTTTGTTGTTGTTTTACAAAGGCGAGCTCCTACTTCCTCTACTACATAAGCCTTTGGAGGCTCCAAACTCTCTACTATTTTGCAAGCTATAACTTGTTGGGAAGCTCCTACTCCCACTTACATCAATTTTTTGTAGGCTTCTACCTCTAGGAGGATCCTACCTCAATTCTTTTTTGTAAGCTACAACTTTTTTGGAAGCTTCTACTTCTAGTTACAGGGCTCCAACCTTCTCTTTTTTAGGCAGCTACCTAAAAGGAGACTACAATCCCCTGAGACAACAAAGATTCAATGTGTTGGTTTACCTATTTTTTAATTTCGCACACCTCCATATCTCTATCTCTACTTTCTCTTCCTCAAATTAGCTTCACATTTGCTCTTCTTCCTCTTTCTCTTTTTTTCCAGGTAACTCACAAACTATGTCTCACATAAATTAGCATACTCTCTAAAAAACACCAACCATAATAACATCCAAAAGCATATATTTTTATGTACATAGCTTGTTTATTGTTAGTATTCAATGCAAGACTCTTAAATGAAAGGCCAAATCTTTGTGTTACATCTCTTTTTATTTGTTTCACATTTTTCATATTTGAATATTGAAACAAAATTAATAATCCTTAAATAATATTAGAAGATTAATATTAGCCACTTTAATGATTATATGAGCCAAGGAAAAAATAATGCCAATAATTCACATCACAACATCATTATGAACCTACATCACAACAGTTTTGTAATATCCCAAATTAGGAACAAAAAATAATATAAATCACAATAGAATAAAAACTACATCAAATAAGAAACAACATAAAAACACAAGAAATAGAGCCAGAAATAACTACTAAGCCATTTTATTAATTTATCAGAAATATTACAATAGCAGTGCCAAGAAAAGTAGCACCTGGGCCTGCTCAAGGCTGGCTGAAGATCAGCTCTAAATCTAGGCAAACATCATTGTTGTATCAGGATCTGCATGGCTCTCCCTCTACGCTGCCAATGTTGGAACTGCTATTTTTGGATGAATTTTCACTTTATTTTGGTCTCGATCCTATGCTCGGAAAATTCTGGGATTTTAACCCCGGACTTTACTCCAAAGACCCACAATATCTTGTGAAGGGTTTCTAGAAATATCAACCCTGGAAAATGGCCCCTTTGGGCTTGGTCACTTCTCTACTAGGGAAATCGATCTCCTGGCTGGAACTTCTAGTAAATACCAACAAAAAATTTCCAAAACCCCTAGTAGGAGGTGGCTAGCCTCCCCTCCAAAACCTTCGGTTGAATCATCTTTGCTCCTCTATTTTCCGACACTTCCTCTAGGCTAGACTGCACAATCACTGTGCAGTCTAGATTGCCTCTGCTTTGTCCTAAAGGGACTACATGTTGATGCTGATATGTCTCTGCAAGATCCTCACAAAATGGATGAATCTCCTCTCCTGAGCAGGCACTCGAAGTCCCCCGAGGTAGAGGTTGAGATATCTACTAGAAAATATTTGTGCTAAACAACACTGTAGACTTGGCTAAACAGCTCAAGCATGCTCAGTCAATGAAGATAGAAAATCGATAGATGAATGAATGAGGAATGAGCTACTCTCATTCCCTTTTGTCAAAACTAAGCCTCCAATGTTCCCTTGGGCCCACAAGGACTGTGTTGCCCCTTCTCCAGCCTACCACCATGCTTCCTCCTTTGTGCCACTCCCATGCAGCCACCTAGGAAACTGTCTCCATTCGATGGGTGGCTACATGGACCCCACTAATGCCATAATATTTACTTAGTGACTATAGGGAAGTTATTTTAGCTGCTTAGTTGTTATTTGTGGGTCCCCTTATCCACTTTATTCCTACTCAACATTAGAAAAAGAAAAAATTAGCAAAAATTAATATTCCAATTAGCTAAATTCTAATTTGGAATATTATAGTCCTCCCCACCAAAACTTTGTGTGTCCTCAAGAAACTACAAAGATGGGTGTTGAAGTATCTTCTCCCCCTCCCAAGTGGCATCCTCATCTGGGGGGTTCCTACATCTGATCAGGTAATCCTTCACCACCCTACTCCCCAAGTGTCTCTCCTTGGTGTCCAAGATGGCTTCAGGATGTAGCACTAAATGTCCCTTATCATCTGTAAGAGGGAGCTTAGTAGTTGATGTCACCTGTTGTCCCAAAGCCTTATTCAGGCATGACACGTGAAAAATGTTGTGGATCTGAATTCCCTATGGAAAATCCATCTCATAGGCCACCTATCCAACCTGCTAGAAAACTCTATATGGCCCATAGAAGTGAGGCTTGAGATTTTCAACTCCCTTCTGCTTTAGCGTAGACTGCCTGTATTGTTGAATATGAAGATACACCAAATATCCCACCTCAAATTGCATCTATACACGACCACTGTCTGCATATGTTTTTTGCTGATTTTGTGTCGTCCTCAAGTTATCCTTGAGAGCCCTAAGAATTTCCTAGCTCTCTTAGATCCAGTATTTGGCCTTGGGGGGCTTACTTGCCCAAAGCATAGCATCATCAAAATTTAACGCGTCATAACCATATAAAGCACGAAAATGGGAAATACTAATAGACATGTGGAAGGTGGTGTTGTAGCAATACTCCCCCAAGTGCAGCCAATGCAACCAAACCTTCGATTGCCATGTGACATAGTTTCCCAAGTATTCTTCTAGCCACTTGTTCATTATATCCATCTGCCCATCTATCTGTGGATGGTATCTCGTGCTCGATGTGAGCTTTGTGCCCACCAGTCAGAACAACTCCTGCAAAAATCCCCCCATAAACCTGTTGTCCTGGTCACTGAATATGTTCTTTGGAAGACCATGCAATCTTAAAATGTCCCTGAAAAACAAATCGGCCACCTATGAAGATGTGTATCTGTAATGTTCCCAAAATGGATTGCTCAGCAAGACATGCCTGAAAAATGAATTTTTTGGGGATGTGTGCTTCAGATATCATAAAATGTGTTTAAAAAACACTCAAAAATCAATTCCAAGTGTTGCATCAACCTTTACTCAGCTTTTATTCTCAAAAAGGTGAGGAAAAGCAGCTTTTCATGCCCTAAAATGATTGTATTAAGAAATGTGCGTAGAAATAAGGTTCATGGCTCTGGGATATGTTAGATTATGTCAAGAGGAATTCACATGCCTAATTTAAACAAAAAAAAATTCGTTTTTCTATGTTAAACAGATCCTCCATTCCCGACTAGGCTTAAAATTGTTGATTTCCCATGACTTGGAGTATGCAGAAATTTGCTGAAGCTGAGAGAGCGTATTTTCTAAAGGTTTTGGTGATGTTTTGCAGAGATAATAGTATGACAAGCTGAGAATATTATTCAAATATCTTACATTAGAAAATACAGATCTATACTTGAAGAAAAGGCCTGAAACCCAAGCTTTATGACACAAGAAGTAGAGGATGAACCAGACAAAATTATTTTCAGAAATCTGAAGCATTATTTTATTAATTTTCAGATCTATAACATATCAGAGGACAAAGGATAGATCTAAATGGGATCTATATGAAAAAATGATTTTTAAGTACATTCCCCTTTGGGATCTCAACTGAAAGTGAAGGACATTGAATAGATCTGAGATCTACACCATGGATCTACAGTAAAATTTAGAAATTTTTGAATAATATATCACATATCAGATCATATCTAAAATATGACATGGATTTTTTGGCCAATCCATGGATCACCTCAATGAAAGAAATGACCCCTTTCACTGGAGATCTCTCCTCCAAACTGCTAGCAAATAAACATTGCAACTCTGCCTACAAAATAACGCAATTTTTGAAGCTAACTGCACTAATGAAGTGATGCACACTTTGGCCTCATGCCAAGATGGAATTCTGAAGCTCTAAGCAGCTATTGCACTCCTTCCAATGGTTTATATGACTTCCCCACTAAAAAGATGCAATAGAATTCTTCAGATATGAATAGATCCGATTCCACTTGCTGCAACTCTCTAAACAGTGAAGCCCTAATCAGGATTTACATTGTCAAGGGAGGTGAAGCTTGGAAAAAATTCCAGATAGTGGATCAATGTTGCACAATTTCTTCCAAGAGACCCTCAAGGAAAGAAGAGGAATTCCTAAACAGCAAATTCCTCTCTCTTAGCTAAACATCCAAGAGAGTTTGAGTTTCTCAAGAAATCTCAAAATTGAAATATCATCAAAAACCTTTTCTTGAGCCTTCTCATTCCTTTTATAAGATGAGGATGTGCAAAACCCTAAACCACCTCAAATTAATTAACCCCTTTCACATGGGATCTTCCTTCTAAAACTGCGTTGGGTCTTCAAAGTGGTTCAATGTATCTAGTCTGCTTAGTGATTTGGTCCTATTGACCCGATCAAGTGGCTCAATCCTGTTCACACACAAGTGGATTTTATTAAGAAAGCCCTGATTTGTCTCTGTTCACATTGGGCATTGATTTATTTTTATGTTTTAGGAGTTTTTCATGTCCTCCTTTACATTTTATTCATCAATAAATAAAATTAAAACAAAATGAAATATTCCTATTAGCTTGGGCTAATTAAAAATATTACAGTCCTCCCCTCCCAAATGTTTCTTGTCCTCAAGCAATTGCAAGGATAGAACTGAAGGATGTCCCCTCCTCCTACTGTAGAATCCACATAAGATGATCTCCTCCAAATAATGAGATGTTGTGTCAACAATGAATCTCCATATTGCCTCTCCCAAGCATGTAAATTAGTTGAATATCTATCATCATGAATAAGTAGAGTACTTGAGAAGGAAATAAGGTGTTGCCTAGAGGCTCCCTTGAGGCATGGAATCTTAAATGTATTGGGAAACAACATTCCCATGTGGATCCTCCATCTCCAAGCAATCATCCACACAAAATGAGTTACCTCCCAACATGGCAACTCCTGAAAATGTTCCTCCACCTTGAGCTCCCGCAAAATAGGTGTGCTAAAAATCTGCACATGGTAGACAAGATAGCCTACCCCACGCTGTTCTCCTCTCCACTTCAGATAAGTGTAGAGTGCAAACTGATCTTGGGCTGCAAGGATATTTCCCTCAAGTGGCATCATGAAGATTAGATCTGCAAAGATCCTCCCTCCAACGCTGTAAAACCAGTTAGCCCAAAATGATGCATATGTGATGGACAAAAGGGTATCATCATAGGATATTCCATTACACACATGACCCACCTCCAAGAGAAACAAGTGTTTGGTCATGGTGGCTACAACTCTTCCCATGTTCCCATTAGAACATGTACTACAGAAAATGTGGGAACCTATTTCCCAGAAGGACACATCCAAACCATGTGCCTCACTCAACATCATGTCTCCCATCAAGATAAAAGCAATATCAGCAATTGAGAACATGACTATCATCATCATGAAGGAAATACTTAAGGTTCTATGTGATGCAAGAGAGTACCAACAGTTTCCCAAGTCTTCACAGCATAGTTTTACATACTGTTGCTTTAGAAGAATACATGGAAAATTGTTTCTGGTTACATGGTTAATCATATAAATCAAATGAACATACATGTAAGGAAAACATCTTTTCCCAAGGCCACATAAGAGATGGTTGTCTCCATCATATAATTTGGCACAATGTAGATCATGGAGCTTAATGAATAACTTGCCCTCTTGTGGAGAAATGCACTGCCAAAAGATGGTGAGAGAATGCAAGCAAAAGCTCTCACCATATGTTGGAAGCAAGAAGATACATGGACCCATGAATGAATCCTCAATAGTAGTTTAGCACACTCCCATGAAGGGGAATGAACCAAGTGCTGCATGAAATTCCTCCTCCTCATGCTTGGAAACCCAAGTCAAGAAAAGCACACCACAGTAATAGATGTCTCCATCTACCATTTCATCTTCTTCACCTCCTCTTTGCTCACCAAGTGCATCGAATGAGAAGTGATCCTGGGAATACTCCATCAATAAATCCCAGCTCCAAAGTGACAACACTATTGGCCTATGCAAATAGGCTCCTGTCAACACATAGCTCCAATATTTGACATGCAGAATGTCAAAGGCATCTCCCATAATGCTGCTACATATGAGAATTCCTTCCCATGAAGAAATTCCTTCTTGAACATCTAAGGCAAAGGAGTAACCCCTTCGCACCATGATAGTGCCATCTCCTACTCTTGCAACATCATGAAAACTGTGAGAGAAAATCTGCCCTTTCTCTCTCAAGAACATCCCAAGCAACAAAATATTTTGCTACCTCCTCATACTCCCATCATCCAAATAATGTAGTGAAAACATGGTGTTCAATATGAAGAATGTTATGCCAACACAATGTGCCCATACTCTTTTTTTCCCCATGATGCAAGTATTCTGCCACATACCCTTAGAAAGAGAGTGATGACCAAACTCTTTCAAGAGCAACCAACGTAGCCAAGCCTCCTGCTGCCCAATGGCATAGATCTACAAGTAGCTCTCCAGCTTCTTTCTCTCCATCCACATCCACTCAACCAATTGTGGATGTCTCCTTCCACCCTTCATCCTGGTACCCCTCCCATGAGGGCTACCATCATCCCAAATCAAATTCCTTCATTTCATGGGATCTTGAAATGCAATCTTCCCAAGGATCAATTTGACCCTATGAGGACCCAAATAAGTGGTAGGAAAAAACCTCCCATCATGATGTGCATGGCTCGAGAAATGTCCAACACAGTCATGAGAGATGTTATCCATACGAAGATGTCCTCCACCTACTATCTGCTCCTATGAGAAGGGAAGATCCTCCTCAAACTATTGAAGAACTTTGCACTCCATGATGTGCTAAAGTGCACCTCCAATGAATTATTCCAATGAGGTCTCCACCTCATGCATGGGCTTCCAAAAACAAAGGGGCCTTAGATTTGCTGCAAGTAGAAGTTTCTCTTTGAGTAGGGGTGTGCTCATTGAGAAAGGGTCATCTAGAAGGGAGAAAGGGTTTCTCACTTCAAGATGTCTACCATCCATCATTCCACCCTCTATTGCTTCATGAATGAAGCTTCCATGTGAATGCTCCAATGAGGAATGGATCCTCTCTTCTTCCTCACTGCTTTGGCACAGCTCAGTGCAACTCTGTTGTTCTAAATCAGTAGCATGAAAAGATGTGGATCTCTTTATACAATGTGTTGAAATGACAATAGATGTATTTTTAATCATACCTTGGTGAGATGTAGAAGCAAAAAATTCTTTTGCAAATATGTAGTCTTCCTTCATTACTAAACATGAAGGCTTCTCTTCCAAGGTTGTGCCAGCACTGGTACAAGTCTCCACCCTCTCAAACTCCTTGAGATCTTCTTCAATACCCTTCAGGGTCTGGAAAAGGAGCAAGGAGATCTCCTCTTCTGTCATTCTTCCAAGTGGTGGAGCCATGCTCTTGTTTCTTCTATACAATGCATATTCTTTGTGAGGGTAGGAAGTGCATGGGTCTTCCTCTCCTTCTTGAAACCTTTTGTAGGTCTCACTGCAATTTTTTTCTTCTCAAAACCCTCTAGGAGTCTCGGTGCATCTTCTTTCTCTCTTTTGATTTACCTCTTTGGAGAGGCCCTTCTTATATATGAAAACTAATGATATTAATATCATCCTCTCCATAATTTTAATCTCTTTTTCTTCTCTTCACTTTTCTGATAGCTTTATCTCACAGACTGTGCCAGAGATCATGCTTTGATACCATTGTAATGTTCCCAAAATGGATTTCTCAGCAAGACATGCCTGAAAAATGCATTTTTCAGGTATGTGTGCTTCAGATATCATAAAATTTGTTTAAAAAACACTCAAAAATCAATTCCAAGTGCTGCAGCAACCTTTACTCAGCTTTTATTCTAAAAAAGGTGAGTAAAAGCAGCTTTTCATTCCCTAAAATGACTGTATTCAGAAATGTGCATAAAAATAAGGGTCATGGCTCTGGGATATGTTATATTAGGTCAAGAGGGATTCACATGCCAAATTTCAGCAAAAATAAATGTGTTTTGCTATTTTAAACGGATCCTCCATTCCTGACTAGGCTTAAAATTGTTGATTTCCCATGACTTGAAGTATGCAGAAATTTGCTGAAGCTTAGAGAGTGTATTTTCTAAAGGGTTTGGTGATTTTATGTAGAGATAACAGTATGAAAAGCTAAGAATATGATTCAAATATCTTATATTAGAAAATACATATCTATACTTGAAGAAAAGGCCTAAAACCCAAGCTTTATGACACAAGAAGTAGAGGATGAACCTGACAGCATTATTTTCAGAAATCTGAAGAAGTATTTTATTAAGTTTCAGATCTATAATAGATAAGAGGACAAAAGGATAGATCTAAATGGGATCTATATGCAAAAATTCCTTTTAATTACATTCCCCTTGGGGATCTCAGCTGAAAGTGAAGGACACTGAATAGATCTAAGATTTACACCATGGATCTGCTATAAAATTTAGAAATTTCTGAAGAATATATCACACAACAAATCAGATCTGAAATACGACATGGATTGGTTGGCCAATCCATGGATCACCTACATGAAGGAAAGGACCCCTTTCACCGGAGATCTCTCCTCCAAACTGCTAGCAAATAAACACTGCAAATTTGCCTGAAAAATAACACTGTTTCTGAAGCTAACTACGTTGATGAAGTGATTCACACTTTGGCCTCATGCCAATATGGAATTCTGAAGCTCTAAGCAGCTATTGCACTCTTGCCAATGGTTTAGATGACTTCCCCACTGAAAAGATGCAATAGAATTCTTCAGATCTGAATAGATCTAATTCCACTTGCTACAGATCTCTAAAAAGTGAAGCCCTAATCAGGATTTATGTTGTCAAGGGAGGTGAAGCTTGGCCAAAATGCCAGATAGTGGATCAATGTTGCATAATTTCCTCCAAGAGACCCTCAAGGAAGGAAGAGGAATTCCTAAACAGGAAATTCCTCTCTCTTAGCTAAACAGCCAAGAGAATTAGAGTTGCTCAAGAAATCTAAAAATTTAAATATCAACAACAACCTTTTATTTAGCCTTCTCCTTCCTTTTATAAGATGAGGATGTGAAAAACCCTAAACCACCTCAAATGAATTAACCCCTTTCACATGGGATCTTCCTTCTAGAACTGCGCTGGGTCTTCAAAGTGGTTCAATGTATCTGGTCTGCTTAGTGATTTTTTTCTGTTGACTCGGTCAAGTGGCTCAATCCTGTTCACACACAAGTGGATTTTATTAAGAAAGCCCTGATTTGTCTCTATTCACATTGGGCATTGATTTATTTTTAAGTTTTAGAAGTTTTTCATGTCCTCCTTTAATTTTATTCATCAATAAATAAAATTAAAACAAAATGAAATATTCCTATTAGCTTGGGCTAATTAGGAATATTACAGTATCAAGCTAAAATGGAAAATAAGTGGGCATACTTCATCAACCGATCAACAACTATGACGATGCAGTATTTTCCCTGTGCCATGTGCAACCCCATGATGAAATCCATGGAGATGCTTTCCAATTTCCCCTCTGGAATGGGAAGCAACTACAAAAACCTTACAGGATGGTTCAACTCCCCCTTATTCCACCGATAGACTATGCACTCCCTAACATGTCGGAGTACGTCCTCCTTGAGGCCATTCCAGGAGAACCTCTCTTTGATGGCTCTATAGGTCTTCATGAACCCTGGTGCCCTAATAGTGGAGATTCATGTACTTCGTGCGAGATCTTTTCCCTCAACCAAGATTCGGTCGTCAAGAATAGCTGGTCTCAATAATAGATGACCTCGTCCATCACCCGATACTAGTCATCTGTCACCTGCCCGTTCAATATCTCACATGCAAACTGATATTTTGAGTACTCCACTAGCAACTGCACCCTCCAATCTGCGTCTATACTCATCAAGGAGAGGGATGCTGGTCTTCAAGAAAATGCATCAGCTACAAAATTGTTCTAACCTTTGACATACTCAATGTCAAAGTTGTATTCTTTGATATTTCTGACCCACTTCTGTTGTCTCTCCTGCAACGGTTTCTGCTCTAAGAAGTATCGCAGGGTGTTGTGATCAGTCTTGACTTTGAACCAGTTCCCCACTAAGTAATTTCTAAATTTTTCCAAGGCATGCATGATGGCCACCATTTCTTTGTAGTAAATTTGGTAGTGCCTCTCATGGGGAAAGATCTTCCGACTCTCAAAAGCAATGGGGTGTCCGTCCTACATCAACACTGCCCCAACTCCTACTCCGAATGCATCACACTCCAAGACAAAGGGATCGGTAAAATCGGGGAGTGCAAGGACCAGGCAACTACTCATCACCTGTTTGAGGTGGTCAAAAGCCTCCTGCACTATGGGGGTCTAGATGAATGCTCCCTTCCGGGTCAATTCTGTGAGGGGTGTAGTCAACTATGAGAATCCCTTCAAAAAAATCTAGTAATATGTGAAAATGCCCACAAAGCCTCACAAATCATGACATTATTGGGCTCCGACAAATATCTGATGGCCCTAATCTTCTCCTCACACACCTACACACCATATTCTCCTATGACGTGGCCCAAGTATAGCATTTATGTCAAACCAAACTCACACTTGGAAAACTTAGCTTAAAATTTTTGCTCCTCTAGAATATGTAGCACCATCTCCACATGTTGCAAGTGCTCTTCCCATGTCCGACTGTATATCAAAATATCATCAAAGGACATCAACACAAATTTCCACAGTCATCCATGAAAAATGTGGTTCATACATGAATAGAAAGTGGCTGGAGCATTAGTTAGCCCAAAGGGCATAAAAAAAAAATCAAAATTCCCATAATGGCACCTGGACGTTGTCTTGGGGACATCCTTGTCCCTCACTCGAATCTGGTGCTACCCCAATCTTAGAAATATATTGGAGAAGAACTTAGCTCCCCTCAACTCATCCATGAACTCATCTATCTGTTGGAAGGGGTAGTGGTTCTTCATTGTCTTCTTGTTCAGGGCCCTGTAATCAATGCACATCCTCAACGTCCCATCCTTCTTCTTCACCAAAAAAAATGAAGAAGAGAAAGGACTAGAGCTAGGCCTGGTGTGCACCAACGCCAAGATCTCATGGATAGCTCTCTCAATCTCATCATGATAGGCCTTGGGATTCCTATATGGAGTAGAGATCATGACCTAAATGTTGGGCTCCAACTCAATAGTTTGCTCAAATCCCTTGTCAAGCGGCTGCCCTGGTGGAATGTCGCAGAAAATTGTAGAGTAATGGTCTAGGAGGGTCTGGATATTAGGGTGTGTGGGCTGGCCTAAAACACCTACATCTGAAATCTCAACTCAAATTCCCACTCTATGTTTCCGTGCTAGAATTCTGCCTCCATCCTATGTGCAAAACCTATTTCAGAGGGGTATGTATGCATGCCCCTGGGCATCACTTGCTTCCCACTCTTCTTATCCACAAACTCCATATCCACTGTCTGCCAATTAATAATGACTCTACAAAGGGTGATGAGCCACTGAACCCCCAACAACATGTTGGTGTCCAAAATGTCAACTAAATTTTTTTTTTGTCAATGAGTATGTCTCCATGGTCACTATCAAAGCTGGGACATAACGCATGCACTGCATGGTCCTAGTCCCTAGAACTAGCAGAAAAATCCCATCAAAGACTTCTATTTGTATCCCTTCTCTGCACCATCTGAGCATCGATAAATTTTTGCATAGCATCGTTTTCCACTAGCACCGAGACACGCTGTCCCTAAATAGTCCCCTAGACCCTCAGTGTTAGGTACTTGGGTACCCCTCGCAAAGATGCAAGGACCCCTCTAGTAGGTGAAAATCTTGATCCTCCTGCTACTAGAGGAGGTGGTGGTGGAGGATTATCCCCTGGTGCTCTTGAGATAGTATCTACTCCCATATCAAATAATGTCTCCTCTTCATCCTCACTATCAAAGAAGACCTCAATGTAGTGTTCCTTCCCTCCGTCACACCTATGACCCAGTGCCCACGACTCTTAGTAGGTGAAGCAGAGCTTCTTCCGCCTCAAATCCCTCTGGGTCTCATCATCCAATGGCTCTCGGTCCTGGTTCCCTCTCGAGGGTGGAGCTCTCTTGTCCCTCCCTCTCTGCTGGAAAATTTCTCTATTGGGTATGGGGACCCTTGTCCTAGGTGGTGAATCGTCCAAATCCCTAGTCCTCCCAAATATGTCCTACAACGTAGTGGATCGGGTAGAACTCACTAGCCCACACAAAGGCTCTAGTAGACCATTAATTAACATGTAAATCCTCCTTGGTTCCGAAAAATCTAGAACCATCACTGAGAGTCTCAGGAACTATGAAATATAGATCTTTGGGTTTCCTGGCTATTTGAGTTTGGTCAACTCCACGAAGTTCTCCTCCGGATCCTTTCGATCAAACCTCTCCAACACCCTCCTAGTAAAATCATCATACATTGTCACTCCTGAGTGACCTAGTGTGGTCATCCCATAAAACCATCAGTCATGGGCTTCTACCTCTAGGTGCAACACAACCACCTTGATGGAATCCACCTCTGTCATCTAGTTAAGATAGAAATATATGTCCAGCTTCTCCACCCAATATTTGGCTAAACTTTTTTATGACCCATCAAAAGTTGGCAGGAAAATCCTGCCCACGGTACGTTGCAGGTCATTGCCCTGTGTGTACCCTCCTCCTCTATTTTTTCACTTGGGTCTGCTATTGTTCTTCAACTGAAAAAACTCATTGAAGGTGATAGCACCTTCAAAATCATATCCATAGGACAGATACTCCATGAAATAATCTCCATAATGAACCACCTCCGACTCTTGCGGACCTCCTGCTCCTGCTCCTGAAGCTAGAAACATGGGGATGGTAGAGCGTGGTGGAGTGCATGGCACCACCTGCTGCGTAGTGTGAGGACTGCGTGGGTGATGTGAAGTACCAAATCCTTCCCCATTCTATAATTCCCCTTGAATTCATTTTTTCTTATTGTCTCCGCTAATCTTCTGCCCCATCTCCTCAAACCTCTTAAAGAGGTATTTCACGGATTTCAAAAGGAGTTGAGAAAACTCCCTCCCCTCATCTCTTTCCTCTGCCATGGGTTCCTTTCCACTTTCTTCTTCCACCAGAACGTTATCACTCTGGTAAAGTGTAATACCAAGCTTCCTTTCCATGCTTTTGTATCTCTGCCTTTGGTATGTGATGTTCTATCTATCCTGCAGTGTCATAGATTGTGTGCTCCACAGGTTGAGCCAAGTCTATCAACTCTAATACCACTGTAATATCCCAAATTGGGAACAAACAGTAATATAAAGCACAATAGAATAAAAACTAAAACAAATAAGAAACAACATCAAAACACAAGAAAAAGAGTCAGAAATAACTACCGATCCATTTTATTAATTTGTAAGAAATATTACAATAGTGGTGCCAAGAAAGGTAGCACCTGGGCATGCTCAAGGCAGGTTGAAGATCAACTCTAAATCCGAAAAAATATCACTATTGTATCAGGCTCTACATGGAACTCCCTCTGTGCTAGCAGTGCTTGAACTACTGTTGTTGGCTGACTTCAGACTATAGTTTGGTCCAACTCTCGTGCTAAAAATATTTCAGGCTTTTAACCTCGGACTCCACTCCAAAGACCCACAAAAATCCGCGAAGGGTTTCTAGAAATCTCAACCCTATAAAATGGCCCCTTTGGGTTTGTTACGCTTCTCTGCTGGGGAAATCAATCTCCTGGATGGAACTACTAGGAAATGCCTCCAAAACTCTGCCAAAAACCCTGGTAGGAGGTGCCTAGCCTCCCCTCCAAAACCTTCAGTTGAATCTCCTCTGCTCCTCCACTTCCCGACACTTCCTCGAGGATAGAATGCACAATCACTTCGCAGTTCGAACTGCCTCTTCTCTATCCTGAAGGGAGTTCATGTTGATGCTTATATGTCTCTACAAGCTCCTCAAAAAATGGATGAATCACATCAACTGAGTGGGCACTCAAAGTCCCCCAAGGTAGAGGTTGAGATCTCCACTGGGAAATCTCTGTGCTAAATAACAGTGCAGACTTGGCTAAATAGCTGAAGAGTACTTAATCAATGAAGAAAGAAAATTAATAGATGAATGAATGAGGAATGAGTTTTGTTATCAATATGGATATGGAAAATAAAATCCGCTACCATGGACCTGATTTGCAGATCACGGTAAAGAAAACAACATATATCCAAATGATCATGTTGCAAAGTAAAGGATAAATCTTTGTGTGGCATAAAAAAATGGTTAGGGTAAGCACTCTTGGCATATGAAAGACACTATTTCTCGATAAAAAAATAGTTGAGATATAAATATTAGAGGCGATGAAAGGAACTATAATAAGAGCATTATTCGGCACATGCCAACAAAAAGTGGGAATCTGAATTATGATGAAGAAGAGGTGGAGGATTGAAATCTGAAATATTCATGTCTTGCACATATTTTGATATATCATCCACTGAGAAGGGAATGCTAGAATCATCATCAACCAAGAATGAATGCTCATCATACTGGAGTCTTTAGTATTCATAGTTTTCAACTTGGAAATAACATCTAGAGACACATTGTGTGCTCCATATTTATCATCCCAAAACATGGTACTGATATGATCTATTTGTTGTATGCTAAAAATCAGACAAAGGCCATGTATAATTGCTTCCAAGGAATTCTAGAGAATTCTTTTGTATAACCTCTTATAAATTGTGGCCTTTCAATCTTCCTTTTTATACATCGATTCTTTTAATAATCCAACTTTCTTGCAATCACTAGTTTGGAAGGTGTCAGATTTGTACCTTCCCATCCGAGAGTTCATAACTTGTATCAATGGAATAGTTTATTTTAGTTGTCTCGAGATTCTTTTCTTAATGAAGAGTTACATATGCAAACGTGTCCTTCACATCACAGACAATTTCACACTCTACAGTGGCGGGGAATTAATTCTCTTTTTCCATCAATATCTTCATTAATTCATCTGTCAAGTCTCACCCCGTGAGATCCAACCTAAGTAAATCATGAGAAAGGGTATATCCTTCATAAAGTGTTATTCTGTACTAGCACCATATGTTGTAGTAAGTTTCACACTGGTGACTAACATTAACATCAAACTCAAGCTTACTGTGTGATTAACTCATCGCTTCCATCGTAGCTTCTGCCATCAATCATTTTTTTACTTGTAAAATGTGACCTTAACAACCCTCAAGCATGAAAACTTTGAAAGCTTAGAGGTCACAGTTTTTCAATACAATTACACTTTGGAAAATTTTTATAAAACTAACATTTCTGACAACGAAATGTTTTTTGATGGAAACTTCCTCTCTCAAACATTTCTTCTGCTCCAAATCAATCCTCGATGGCACCATAGACTTCGATACATGGTATCCTCTAAAATTTCTCTCTGCATAGGTGTACAAAATGCTCCTACCTCAATTTTGTTATGTAAGCCACAACTTTCTTAGAAGCTCCTACTTCCACTTAGAGGCTCCAAATTGCTTTTTTTTAGGCAGCGACCTAAAAGGAGACTATAATCCCCTTATGCATAAAAGATTCAATGTTCTATTTTACCTGGTCTTTAATTTTTCATACCTCCATTTATTTGTCTCTTTCTTGTCTTCCTCAAATAATCTTCGCATTTTCTCGTGTTCCTCTTTCTCTTTGTGCGAGGTAACTCGCAAACTATGTCTCACAAAAATCAATTTACTCTCTAACAAAAACCAACCATACTGCCATCCAAAAGCATACATTTTTATGTACATAGCTTTTTGATTGTTAGTGTTCCAAGCAAGAATCTAAAATTAAAGGCTAACACTTTGTGTTCCACATCTTTGTATGTGTTCACATTTTTCATATTTGAATATTGAAACAAAATTAATAATCCTCAAATAATATTAGAAGATTAATATTAGGCACTTTAATTATTATATGAGCAAAGGAAAAAACAATTTCAAGAATTTACATCACAACATCTTTATGCACCTACATCACAACATTTTCATGCACCACTACACTTGACCACATATTTCAGCAACAAATTTTGGTCACAACATCTACAACACATTCACGTCACAACATCTACAAGACACCTCTGCAACTTTGACCTTAGAAACATATTTGGTTGCTCAACAACATACTCTTAAACACCCTTTGTCATCAATGACAAATTTCCCAACACTTATATGTGATGAAATAAGGATTTGTAGTAAGGAAGGATCCAAAGTGTTTTAAGATCCATGAACCTACATTATATTTGGTTAAGTTCCAAAGAATGGGAATGTGGAGTCTATTGGGGAGAAAAATCCTACGAATCTAAAAATGTAGAAAAGTGAGACCTATTGAAAAATATGGATCCAAATTCCAGTGTAGAAAGCCACATGGAAGTTACATCAATCCCATGTGATCAAAACTAGACCTTATATGCAGGAAAATACTAACGTAGAATCATGGTGTGACATGCTAACATGGCATGAGGGGCAGGTTTTAAGATGACATCGTGTGTTGATGTGTTGTTAATTTGGTTGGATGGCACGGTGTGGTAGTTTAAAATATTTGACATGGTACTCAAATTTTCACCTATCATGGAAATTGACATGGAATCCAAAGATCCAAAATTGAAAGTCTTGTATAATTATCCAATTTGGGTTTTTCATATTTAGATGAATTGGGATCCTAGAGGGTCTGAAGTAAGTGTGGTGTTTGACTGTGTGGATCTAGTCTAATGTGGTGGACAATAACGAGGATTAGAATGGTGCATTGGTTCTAAGGTGGAAGATAGGTAGTAGCTGGAGTAATGAAACATGGAATAAAGGACATTCGAGACTTGGAAGTCTAGAAATATAGCTTTTTGGTTAATTAAGACTTCTCAAGTTTTCGTTGGTCCAAGTGTTAACCTTGTTTATCATAACAAGAAAAAAGAAAATCCTGGATTTCGATAGATCCAAAAGTTCTAAAACTCTTAGATGAATTTGGAAGTTTGAAGAGCTGAAAACCACTATAATCGGGATTTTTATAAATTTTGGATCTGGATGTTAGCATTGAGATAACATGTCTTTGAGGACATGGTCATCTATGGTGCTGACAGATAAGGAGGGATAACCATGTTACAACCATGTGTAGCTAAATTGGCATTGTATAATGGGGACATGAGGGGAAAATTACTACCACATGGTAATGGTAAGGATGTTAACATGGTGCCTCGCAAGGAAAATATTCAAATGAACATAATTGTTAAGTTCCTATAATACTAGTGTATTCCCCTTATTGTTATTGTTAGCGTAGCCCACTATTTGTATTGTTGTGGCAATGTATCACCTATGTTGTTATTGTTGTGCCCCATAGAAGCCCACTATTTTTATTGTTGTTCCCTTACATTATTATTGTTATGTAGACTCTGATTATATTGTGACTCCTTAGACTCCTATATATACTGAGGTATTATCATTTGTATCATCCAATAATTGTTCATTTATGTAATTTAAAGGAGGCTTCCCCTTCGATGAGGATAATTTTTAAGTCGTTGATCTATCTATATTTTCTTTTGTTTTGTGAGTTGGTTGCATAACATTTGGTATCATAGCTTTGGATTCTAGGGTTTCACTTCTTCAAACATGACATCTTGTAATTTTCGCTATAACATTTTTTCTACAAGGCTTCAAAAGCTGAAATTTAAACCACATTGAGCAGAAATATTGGTGAACTCTATGTACTAATTTATGATCTTGGTTTAATATATTTTCATAGATATGATCTTAGGAAGTTAGGGTTTTTGTAGGCTCCGTAATTCAATCTCAAATAGGTGACCTAGGGAAAATCGTCATAAATTTCTCTTCGAGCATCGAATTTGAATTTCGTAAAAAGTGACTACAATTAAACAACATATAGTTTTTTTTATATCATTTCAGGGCCGAAGGTTGAAACCGTGACACGTGAAACTTCGTACAAATTTTCTCTACTAAACTAGTCTATAATCAAATCATCGTGGGAGATTCGGTATAACTCTTTCTTGAAGAATCCAAACTTGGTCTAAATTGTGGGGTTGGAAATAGGACTTAGAGGGATACCATAGGATGAAATTTCAAACCTTGGAGATACAAAATTACATAGATACAACAACTTCAATATCAAGCTCCTAAAAAGCAAGAAAAAGGTGTGTATTTTTTAAAATTTTGCATAAATTTTGTTTGAAAAATCTGTTTGAAGTGATTCAAAAGGCATAATAAAGCATGGATACTAGTATTTGGTCCTAAAATGTCTCCTAAACAAAAGAATTATACACCCATTAATATCTCAGAAAGCTCTACTATGACTCATGAATAGGAAGAATTACAACATGATATATCAAAATTACAAGACCAAGTGCAAAAAAAATTGCTCTCACAAAGAGCAACCAAAGATGAACTAAAATGGGACATGGACGGCTTAAACGGTGACATGGATGGTTTAAAAGCATAAATAAAAGGCAACATGAATCGTTTAAAAGTATACATGGAAGGTTTGACAAAGTTACTACAAGAAATGCTTCCTAATGGTAAAAAGGTATTCCATGAAACTCACGAGGAGGTCAAAAGGAATATGAATTATGATTTTAGAGACTCCAATGTTGGGTTTAAGACCCACCACATTCTAAAGATTGATATGAGGAAGTTTGATGGCAAGGATATCGTAACATGGATACTACAGATGGAGCAACACACACAAAAGGTACGCATTGCGTCTTTATATCCAATGTTGATCTTCATGATATGCAACACACACAAAAGGTACGCATTGTGTCTTTATATGTAGAACTCAATCAATTTTTATGGTATCGAATGCTCTGTTATCATAAACCACTTGTGAATTGGTCAATTTTTATGGAGGAAATGATATCATATTATGAGGATGCAAAGAGAAACACCTTCTTTATCCAATTTATAAATCTCAAACAAAAGGGTTCAATGGAGGAGCACAATGATGACTTCCAAAAATTTTGTTTTTTATCAGGGTAACTGATATTCCAAAGGAGCATAGAATTGATGTCTTCATTGGGACTTTGAAGGATAACATTTAACATGAGGTTCGCCTTTGGGAACTCAATTCATTGGAGAAGACATTCAGGGTCACAAGAAAAGGGGAAAGTAAAATTATGGCAACAAGGAAGGCTTCCACTCACACTATAAAGATGGAAGTGTTGTTGCTTCTAGTCTTCCACAACCTACAAGGTTGACTCAACAAAAATTTGAGGAAAAAAAAAGCAAAATGGCTTTGTTATAGTTGTGATAGAAAATACAGTAAAGATGATAAGTATGCTAAGAAGAAATTATTCTACATAGATTGTGAAGAGGAGGAAGAAAAGGAAGAAGAAACATCAAAAGAGAAGGATATATACTAGGAACCAACCCTAGAGAAAGAAGAAATGAATAATACCATATCTTGTAATATATTGGAGATAATTACCACTCCTAAAACTTTCAAGATAGAAGGATGTATCAAGAAGAAAAAGGTAATAGTGTTGATTTATTCGAGTAGTACCCATAATTTTATTCATTGTAAGAGGTACAATCTCATTGGTCAATGATGCATGTAAGTATGATATTGTTCAGCTATGCAACCCTTTTATAACCAAGGAATTGAATTACTTCTTATATCCAGCATGAGAATGTCAAGTGATGGTTGCAAATGGAGGAACCATAAATTTCTCCGGAAAGTGCTATAATATCAAGCTAACCATGGGGAAATATTTATTGAATAGTCCAATGTTTTCCATTTCAGTGGGTGGTACTAGTGTTGTACTAGGATTCTAATGGTTACAATATTTGGGGACAATAGCTTTTAATTTTTAAGAAATTTTCTTGAATATTTTTTGGGAAGGAAAGGAAGTTGAATTAAGGGGTATCATAGGGAAACTAGGAAATATAATCAGCTTTAATGGCATGAAAAAGATTCTAAATAAAGAAGAACGAGACGTAATTACACAATTATGTCACTAAAGGTTCAAACATCGTAATAATTTATTTCTCCATATCTTAGAAAAAACCTTGGACAATCATTCAAGCTATTTGAGACTCCCAAAGGCCTCCCACCTATTCATGATCATGATCATGCTATTAATTTTATTCCAGGAAGTGTTCCTCCAAACATCAAACCTTACAAATAACCCTATGCCCAAAAGAGTGAAATTGAACTTATGGTTGGAGAAATTCTAAAGGCTGGTATAATTCAACCTAGTCGAAGTTCTTTCTCTACTCCAATAGTATTGGTGCACAAGAAGGATGGATCATGGCATATGTGTCTAAATTATAGGGAGCTCAACAAGCTAACTATTAAAGATAAATTTCTCATTCTTGACAATGATGAATATTTGGATGAATTACATGGAGCAATTTACTTCACCTAGTTAGATCTTCATTCAGGATATCATCAAATTAAAATGAAAAATGAAGACATTCTGAAACAACATTAAGAACTCATGAGGGTCATTATGAATACGGTTGGTCATGCCTTTTGGCCTTACTAATGCACCTTCCACATTTCAAGGGTTGATGAATTCCATTTTCAAACCCTTCCTTAGAAAATTTGTGTTAGTGTTCTTTGAAGATATACCAATCTACAAGAAGTATTGGAAGGATCATGTTCAACATGTTGACATGGTGTTGTTGTGGCCACAACACCCCATATTTTTTCTCAAAAATACGAGAAACCTTCATATAAATTTGTTTCTGATTTTCGCTTCTAACCCTTTTCTCACAAGAATGACACTTGTATCATTGCTCCCATTTTGCCACATCACTTCACATTTAACATTTTATTTCAATAAATTTACATTCCCCCACCCCAAAACATTTAGTAAATGACGTCACATTCAAAAATTGGTAAAAGTTATTGGTTTTCATCACATTCTTTGACATATCTGCATTAATACAAGACTGTCATATTAGTTAGTTATATTGAAAATACATCTTGTACATCTAATCATTTCTATTTTTGTAAATAACAATACAAATATTATTAGTATCAAAACATTGTAATACTAAAACGTGTATTATATTGTATAATTGTATTATATTATGTTACATTAAATTGTGTGCTATTTTGTATATGACATTTTTGTTTTACATACAGTGAGTGCCAACAAAACCAAATTTTGTAGGTTCAAAGCCTAAGTATATAATATTTATCATAAAGCACTTTTGGAACACCTGATTATCAAACAAAAGCCATCCACATTCGGCCCGCAATTCAACACAAGCAAAACCACCTCATGTATTTGTTTTTATTCAATTCTGTTTTTGAGAGATTCGGGGACGGGCTATTAACTTTTAAATACAATATCAGGTAGAGGAGGCACCATAGAGAGGAGCAAAACGCAGTAGACGAAGGGTAGGTGGTCTAGAGTTTTGGTCTGAAGACGAAGGAGAAGAACACATAAGCGTGTAGGCAGAACACAGAGAGAATTCTGGCATCGTTTATTGTGGTTAATACTGCATAAGAATTTGCGTTTTTCTGTAACCACTATTCACCCACAACGTCTTTTTTATATGTCCTTTTATTATGATTCGTATAAAAATTCTTATTGGAATGCCATGTTATGTTTTTTTTTTCTAAATTCACTTATTATATCAAAAACATTTTCTTGTAATACATATATATTATATATAATATTATATATGATATATGATATATATATCATCATTTACATGGTATTTACATTTCATGCATCTTTTATAAATGATGTTATTATACCTGCCCCTGTAGGTATTATGCATTGGGTTATGCTTGATAGTGACAATTTGCCTTTTTTTCAAAAAAATTATATTTTTGGATGGTTCAATTTAGAGTTTATTATTATTTATTTATTATAATTATTTTAATTTGTTTTTCTTTGGGATTATATTGGTTGAACAGTTCGACATGTTATTGCAGATTACATTGTAGTTCCGGCCGAGCAGCTGCCGCTCATATGCAATGAAGCCTATTAACATATGCTTTGCATTAATGTTACGTTGCCATTGTTGGATATCTTAAGACTTGATAAACTCGAGAATTAATGTTTGGGCATGATATGACATGAGCTAGAGATTGCGTTGGGATTTTTTTACCTTGTTTTTCCCCAAGAATTTACTCATTGTACCACTGTTGTCATTTGTATTAACGATCGCCTTCTGTCAGATGGGACGGTTACCAACCCTAAATTACAATTGATTTTTTTCCCCAAATATAATTGCACAATGATTGGTGATTCAGTCTATTTAGAAATTTTTTTGTGCCATTGTAATCATTTGTAATTACAGAGTTCTTCCTACATGAGATATGGTTTTCTTACGACATCACCATGGAAAGATTACGATGTTAAGTTGATGATAGACAAGTTGTGTTATTTTTTATATTTAAAGTTTTATTTTTCATTAAAAAAACTAACTTTTGTGATTGATAAAATCTTTTGATTATAATATTTATAGCTAAAGTTCCAATTAGAAAATGAACACAATATAATGAAACACCTTTGATAAATACTAGTTCCCCGCGTATATGAAAAGCTTATACATTGTGGTAAACATATCAAAGGTATGAAAATCTTATAAACTAATCACAAAACGTTATAGAAATATTTATATATTTTAAATATATTTGCAATTTAATCATTATATCTTTATATATTGATACCTTTAAAAAATAATCACAAACACCAGCATTAATTATTTGATAAAGGTGCTGGATAGATTCATTATATTATTTTTCCTCTTCCTTTTTCCATTATATTTAAAGCCTAATTTTTTCTAATTTAAATTATATTAATAAGAAATAAAAAATGCATTACCTTTATGTAGTCTTCTATTATAATATTTATTTTATTTTCGTCATCCAACAAACAAAAGGTAGTGTTCTCCTGCTTTGTTTGATTAATGTCAAAACACACACATTACTATCAGTTGCTTATACATAAAGCTTATACATTATGATACGATATCACTTGGGGATATGTTAAATATATAAAAATTTATATTAAATGCATCAATATTTACATCACTTCAAAGTAGGTAATAGGTAATATAGTATTAATTAAGATGTTTACGATATTTGAAACAACATTACAAGAAAAAGATGTTACAATATGATGTCAAGTCGATACCATGTTAATTTTTTAAATGAACGACTATCTTGATTTATTTTTTTCTAATATTAACAATTAATAAAATGTTGCGTCACTTGTTCTATTAAGTATTCAACAAAATTTAAAAAGTTCGTAGTGAATATATGCTAATTTCAATGAAATCAATGAACGGGTTTAGCTTTTATTGGTTTATATTAAAAACCATTGAATGATGGAGGCATTGAATAGATATGGTACAGGTCTTAAATAGATTTTTGGCGGCTTTGATAGTGCATGTTAATGAACTTAATCTTCTGTGTATTTTCGTATTCGCAGTTGTTTATGCACTACCTATTTTCAGTGGCGATATGTTGTGCAGTTGGCTGCTGCTACCATCTACTTTCAGGTATTTTGCTCTCTTTTTTTTTAGATTTTCTAGTTTTCAAATCACTATTTAAGTGTTTTGTTGGTCTTTCTCGTTACTGTTACAGGCCTTGATAAAAAAAAAATGGACTATGTTCTATGAGCAGCAAGCAGTTGAAGGTATCGTGAGGAAGTTGTGCATTTAGCTTACCTGTGGATTGTGTGGCTGGAGCCAAAAAATTGTTTCTTTGTGTGTGGAGGTCTTGAGATCAAGTATGTATTTCTACTTACTTTATCTTAAATGCAACCTAGGAAGTCGATTTTGAGTAGAAATTGTTATATTGTAAACTTGATACAATCAATTCAATGTCATTTTGAGGGTATATTGATGAAAACAAGACATAAATTAATCGTTGGGTTCTATTATGGTTATGTGGCCTTTTTTGCCCTGGATTTCGATGAATTTGAACGACTGGGACTGAAATCCCGTTGATCAGGATATGTTTTCATTTGTTATAAATTAATTTTAAGAACTTTTTAAGTCAATTGATAGCTATTGATATTTGTATGGTTTAGATCCCTGCATTGCATCAAACGAAGTATAGATAGCAGTAGCAAATGAATAGGCAAGCGTTTGTTGGGATTAGCAAGAGATGTAGCTGATTGTGATTAGCAGGAGATGTAGCTGATTGTCCAGCCATGTCTCGTCTATAGCTATTTTCTGGGGAAAGGAAATGAGGGTCATTTCCACTTTTAAATCAAATAGAGTAGAGCAAGGAAGGAAACAACACCCTGCTTGGAAATTTGTTGTTGCAAGTCTCCTAGTTGTGAGAACACAAGGAGATAGGATTAGGCATCTTCCTCTTTGATGTAGAATTATAGGTTAGTGGCTTGACATTTGTACCATTTTCCTCACAAAATTTACTCACCCTCAAAACCAAATTTTCATGAAGATTACCAATTTTCACTAAATTTTGTAATATATTTAAACAAATTTTTAAAACTTAATACATATATGAGCCTATATTTAATCCACAAACATATATATCAAATTTGGGTGGATCAAGGCTAGTTGACGTTTTTAAAAATTTAATTCGATGGTAAGAATTCAATATCGCTGGAATATGCTTCGTTTTCTTCTAAATCGTAGATCAACGACTATAGCGACTATGGCGCAAGGGAGAGCGAAGTGATGAAAAAAATAAATATTTGAAACTTTCACTGGTGGCATGTTGGTAAGCCGAAGAGCGACCGCTTCGACTATAGAGTGGTTACTTGGAACATGTGAGTGATGGTAACTGTAAATTATTTGTTGCCTTTTGTCGTGACTATCGTTTTTGGAATCTTAGGAGGGGTGGTGGCTTTGAAGCGTCCCGAGACTTTGAATCACCCTCTTTATGAAACCATGGGAGCTTTGTAGAAAGCAGAACCAGTCTCAACGGTTTCATTCAATGGGTTGGATTGATCGTCAAAGTGTGGAATTTCCTTTGTATTTGACTGTTATCTTTAAATTTGAATATTATTCCTTCCCTCATTCGAAGTTGCACTGGCCCCGCTCGAAGAAAGATTATGTTGAAGCTTGGATTCGGTGCTGCTTTATCGTACAACTATTTACTAAAAATAAAATATATTAAATCAAAATGAAAAATTAAATACCGTCAACACAACTTGGTTTCAAGGGATTAAACAATCTCTAAGAGAGTATTATAATACAAAATAAATTCCATTAAAATAAAATGAAATGTCCTAAATATCACTGACTTGCACATAGTTTTCTCTCTAGTGTGAAAAATGTTTGTGATAACTAAATAATATTTAAAGAAATAAATTGGTGTTAACTGGGGTTATATAGTGGTTAGTTCTTGAAGTTTAAAGTTTAGATTAAATATAATTAAATAAAAATAAAAATATTAAATTTATGTTAGAGTTAAAGTTTATAATAAGATTAATTTAGATTTTATTGATTGGTAAATATTTTTAATAAAAAATTTGGTATACTTTTTACATTTATATGTTAAATAAATGTTATTTAATTATGATTAAATGTTATTTAAAATATTAATAGAAATCTATTTAATTATAATTTAAAATTATCAAAATTTAAAATTATAAAAAATTTGGTGACAAAAGTATCTATTTAAGCTTTAAAATTCGAAAACAAAAATAGTGGCTAAAATTGAAGAGAATTTGTCACAAAAATCTTCTTATAAATTGGAGAATCGAAGAAAACTAAATTGTGATTAAAAAATTTATATGTGATAAAGTTATAATATTAATAGATTTTAAAAAGTAATAAATAATTGTGGTTATTACAATAAAAAAAATAGATAAATTAAATTACAATTAAATTTTAAACCTGTAATTACATTTAAATTTATATATATTATGCTGAATGCTATGTAATAAGTAGTAATAGAATTTATTATAACCAGAATAAAAAAGAATTATAAGCGTTTCTATTTCGATTCCATGTAGTTTCCAGGTAGTTTTTCCATTGCGTTTCTATTTGACTAAATAGAGTTATTACATTATAATTTTAAAACTTGAACCAAGGTCATATCATAATTAGCTTATATATTTTAATATATTTTTGTTTAAATGTATTTAATATTTTTCAAGAAACCTTATATCATAAATAAATTATATATCTTAATATCTACAATTTAATTATAGAAATTGAAGAGAATTTGTCACAAAAATCTTCATATAAATTGTAGAGTCAAAGAAAACTAAATTGTGATTAAAAAAATTATATGCGATAAAGTTATAATATTAATAGCTTTTAAAAAGTAATAAATAATTATGGTTATTACAATTAAAAAAAATATGAATTAAATTACAATTAAATTTTAAACTTGTAATTACATTTAAAATTATATATATATATATATATATATATATATATATATATATAAAATCCTGAATCTATTAATAAGTATTAATAAATTTATTATAACTTTGGTCAAAAAAATTATAAATAATATTAAAAATGTAGCTAACATTATAAGTTTATTAATTAATGAGTTAATAATAACATTTATTTTAATTTAATTTTGTTTACATTCTTTTGTTCCATTATATTGTGTTTCTATTTGACTAAATAGAGTTATTACATTATAATTTTAAAACTTGAATCAATGTCATATCATAAGTAGCTTATATTTTAATATATTTTTGTTTAAATGTATTTAATATTTTTCAAAACCCTGAATCCATATGTTATATCATAAATAAATTATATATCTTAATATCTACAATTTAATTATAGAAATAATTTTAATGTTTTTAAATGTTACTCAGAATTTCACCATTTTCTTCTTATACATGTCTACAAATGCATCTGTAATTTATCAAGGACGGTCACCAGGTTAAGAAAAATTTTAGTCAAATGAAAATGCCAACACCCACAAATAAAGAGGGAAAAAGGGTGAGTAGAACACCTGCGAATCAAGTCAATTATAATTTTTTTAGTTAAATATTGTTTTTAAACATAAGTGATGTAACTACAAAGTTTTTAATTTTTTAATTAAATATTAATTTTTTTAAATGTAGATTAAACTTTTTTTTAATGTAGGTGAAGTAAATATAAAATGCAAATATAATTTTTTTAATTTTTTTCCTATTTATATTTAAGTAGCTAATGTAAATATAATTTTTTAATTTTTTAATTATATATTGATTTTTTTTAATGTAGGTGATGTAATATAAATTTTAGCTATCCCTATCCTTATTAGTTTTTGAACAAGTTATTTCTTAAAGCAATTAAATATGTTATAAAGTATATAAATATATTATAAAGTTATTGATTAGGTTTCCCAATTAATACATCTTCACATGTTGATACTATGGTACTTCCAAGAACATATATAACATTGGTATGGTGTATGACATAGTTTATTTCTTAAAATATCTTTCTTACTACCACATATTTTTCACTAAAGAAATATGGCTTGTGATCTGTAATTGGTTTTGGTTCATTTCATACTTCAAAACATCATATTTTCTTAAACTTTTGAAAGAATAATAATTAATAATATTTATATAATTCAAATTATTAATATTTATACAAATTACTAAACAACAAATTTCTATATAATTGATTTTTTTTATATCTATGATTAATATTATGAATTATATTCTTTATATTCATAATAATAAATTTATGTAATTAGATAAATATAAATATATCAAAATTTATAACAAATAACTAAATGCAAAAGATGTTATTTTACAAAATTTAATAATACAATCAATTATAATTTAGAATTAATCTAGTTATATAATATTTTTAAATTTAAAATATTCATTTTTATTGTTTTTATTTCCATTTAGCTATCTTAAAATTAAAAGTTTATTAATACAATATCAAAACCAATAACAAATAATTAAATGGAGAAACTATTTTTTTACAAGATTTAATAGTAGAATCCATTATGGTTTAAAATTAATCTAATTACATGATAAAACTAACTATTGATCAAATAGCTCTCGAGGTGAGAACCAGGAGAGTGTACACACTCATACATACAATCTGACTATTGATTCACATGAGCCTTAATTATATAGGCTTTCACACTAACAGGATGGTTTCAACCACTCCCGACATATTAGGACCTGAGATCTAATCTTAGCATCTCAATCCTATCATCATCATAAGAACAATCTAATTATGACTTTCTCCATTAATTCCATCACTCCCCCTTAATGGAGAGAGGGTATTGTACAATAACATATGCCTGTTGGTCTAGTCACAGCTAGGCTTACAATGAAAAACATCAAAAAAACTTGGTAACAGAGTTTTCATTTTTTTCTTTATGCTTGTGACTCCATACTTGTTTATTCTGAGTTGACGTTTCATCTTCATTTTCCTCGTTGTGAGGTAGTGATGTATTTTTACCTCATTTCTTCCCCAGTGATGGAAAACTTGAACACTTATCCTCGCCCCTCTCAAAATTATAACAGGCTTAATAAGATTGTCGATGTTAACATTTGCATAGACAGAAATATTCATGAGATCATCACTGTTTAAGTTCTCTCCAACTCTGTCTTCTTCTGCCACGTCTTCCCAATCAGCTTCATGTGGCTCATCGAACTGATCTTCAAGACTTTTTTCTTCTTTACATTCTTCCTGAACATCAACTTGTAACTCTTCAATATCAGGATTTTGCACAACAGATTGTGCCTCTTGTTTCTGGTGGTCAACAATAGAACCACATTGTTCTTCTGAAAAAATTCCAGACTTAAAAATACTACTCATGCTAATGCATCCAAATTCCAACATGAGAATATCTTCATCATCATCATCATAATCAAAAATATCTAAAAATATAGACATGTTGTTAAAAGGTCCAGCTTATCTGGTTTTATCTTGCTTCCAAATTTCGACTCCACTCAGTCCTCTAACGAGCTCCAACAACCCCGTTACAATGCATGCGAGAATCCTCCCTTTGGCAGCTCTTCAATAGTAGAACCTTGTACACTGTGGCTTCTATGCCACACAGGTATTAGTGCCCTCGGCTCTTGCGATGAGCAACAAACGACCTCTCAACATGCTGACAATGCTATCAATGTCTAATTCTTATTTGTGTAATTCTCAGTTTCTCATATGACACATATTCCTGAAAATACATGGAAAATCAATTAATACGATATTATGGATCTCTATGTTGGAATAAAATATTATGGATCTCACCGTGGTGTATGGGATCTCCACAAAATTTCAATTGAATTACTCCTCTTCCCCCAAGCCGTTCTCACGGCAGCTTCCACTGATCCACGACCTCCTCAACCTACTACCTAAATTCGCAGAAAATTTCTCTGTTCACGATGGGGGTGAACACAGTAAACCTGCTATTAATATCATGGAAAATAAATTAATTCCAAAGTGAATCTGCCAAACCACACAAGCATTAACATGCAATCTCGTCCTCTGGGCTCTCCAGACAACGCAGCAATAGGGACTGTTATCCATGCAGCCAATTATCTGCTTCAACATCAAACATAATTGATTTTGATAGGAAATTGACAGTTAGGAAAAGAATTTACAGTGGCATCTAAATTCACAGCTCCTCTTTCCAATACGATTTTTTAAATTTAACACGGAATCGTTCCTATCGGTGGCAAAACTTAGTCTCCAATTTCAAAAACTTGGGAGTACCTCCAAGTCTAATCAGTCTTCACAATTGGCCTAAATCGAGAGGAACAACTAGAATGCCCACTGCATTGTCTGTAAGACCCGATGTTTCATCCTTTAAAACATTAACCAGCAAAGGAACTGCACCAGCTTCTATTACCTGCAAAACATTTCCATGGAATACTGACAGATTAAACAACGCAATAATCGCGTCTCTTTTCCCTCTGACGGTTCTGTCATGAAGAAGGGATTAAACAAGGCAGTAACCGCGTCTCTATCAAGAAACTGATAACGGATCTTTGGAGATTTTACAAGAGGAAAAAATTATGCCTCAAATGCTGACGAATATGGAAGGGATCACTGGGGAGAGAACTGCCTCGGGAGGAAATCTGCTGAGGCAAACTCCTCTGCTCATCTCACACTTCGGATCTGATCCAATACAATCCGATCTGATCCAATTCAAAAAAACATATCACAGACTGTGCCACGGGCTCCTCCTTCGTTGCTCTCACACGGCCATGCACAAGCGAACTCCAGCCAGCACGGCTCCTCTCTCACACGAGGATGGCAAATGATGCTTGGTCACAGCCTGCAAATGAGGATGGCTCCTCTCTCACAACCCACAAATCAGGATAGCATCATACACAGGGTTCAAGCAAACATTTTCTCTCAGGCTCAAGTAACAGAGAACACTTGCCTCAAACTCTTAGCTCTAATACCATGATAAAACTAACTATTGATCAAATAGCTCTCCAGGTGAGAACCTGGAGAGTGTACACATTCATACATACAATCTGACTATTGAGTTAGATGAGCCTTAATTATATAGGCTTTCACACTAACAGGATGGTTTCAACCACTCCCGAAATATTAGGACTTGAGATCTAATATTAGCATCTCAATCATATCATCATCATAACAAAAATCTAATTATGACCCTCTCCATTAATTCCAACACTATATAATATTTTAAAATTTAAAATCTTTATATTTTACTGTTTTTTATTTCGATTTAACTCTGTTAAAATTAATTGGTTCAAATTTGACATAGCTATCTGACAAAGTTCAATGAAAAAAAAAAAGCAATTTTGAAGTCAAAAGCATGTTATATAGGATCTGAAAAATTTGGACCTCATAAATCCCTTGTGCTTTCCAATGACTTTGACTTAGGTTATAACATTGATCGCCTCTTCCTCTCTAAGCTCCATTTCCTTCATTGCTAGGACTTTTCAAATTTGATGTTTAGACTTTCTCAAGTAACAAATTTTAATAAATAATTCACTTTTCCAACTCAAAAAAGCAAATTTTGGCAAAGTAACCCCTCTTCAAATAATTCTAAATTGCAATTTAAAAAAAAATGACAAATAATACAATAGGAAATACAAGGTCTTGTTTTTCAAAATTTTAGTTCTTTTACCTAGAGCAATTGGTTTCTATAATTCAACTTCTAATATTGCTTTTACTGTTTAGCTAGTTGATTTCTTTGGATAGTTAAATTGTTGTTTTTTTCTTGATCTTCTAGCAAATCTAGGCGCCACTTGCAACATTCAATGAAATCTATCAATTTGGAACGATGGAATGTGGTGTCATTCAACTTTCAAAGTCGCTACAAAAACTCATAGAAGAAGAAAAAGATGCTAATAAAAAACTAAGTTCTAGAGAGAAAGCTATGGAGAAAACAACTGGTGGATACTTTGCATGTAGACCTCATATCAAGTGGTTTAGATGCAGCTTCAAATGGTGCAAATTTTGTTGTTGCATGCGGCACATTTGTTAATATGCAAAGAGAAATAAGTCATTGTAAAAGACCAACATTATTTGTGTTGTTCAAATGAAAAATTTATCTCATCGCAAAGGGTCATCCAAGCAAAGCAAAGAAGAAAACAAGCAATGAATACTTCAAATTTATACATCATAGAAAATCGTATAGATACGACTTTAGACAGTACAAATGTTGTTGTTGTTGTGTACAACATCTTTATTAATGTACATAGAACAATCAATTGTCCTCAAGGATCTTCATTGAACACATTTATTTGTGATTCAAATGAATATTTTGTCTTATCACGAAGCAAGTTTTCAAAATATAGTACTAAAATTAGTACCTATTATATTAAGTTATCTTGCACATTGCTTAACACAATGATTTGCAATTACATGCTTTGCTACAGTAAATTTGAAACTTGCATAAGGCATGAACACTTTGTTATAATTAATTTAATGCTCATATTTATGTTCAATACTACATTAAATCACTACCTTAAAGTTATTGTCATCTTACACACGAAACAATAGATATTTCATGTTCTAAAAAACAAAACAATTCCCTAAATAGAAACTTTTTGTGTGAAACATGTTGCTGCCTTGCAGATGCTATTGTGCCATGCTTCATATGTGAGTGTAGATACATATTCAAGGAAATCGTATTCTAAGGTGTTTAGAGATGCATTCTTAATAATTTAAGTTGAAGTAATTACAAGTATGTCATTCAGAACTAGCAGGATTAATTTTATTATATAATAGATTACAGAGGCAAAATTTACATAGCCAAGTTGTACAATAACATATGTATAGAAAATTTCCATATTTTATGCTACTTAATAACACATAGTACATTTTACTAATCAAAACACATTCAACATAAATTTCAATGTGGCGTGTTCATTTTTTTGCAGTGATACTTCTAAAATACAAAGAGGTGCAGGATAGGAGCTAGTTACTTGCAACTTTTCTTCCCTTACTTTACTGTTTCAAATGAAACATACAATATCAACCTGCAATTAGTCTTCTATGCTAGTAAACATTGTCTTAGACATATCTTCAATAAAGCAAAAAAATTAGTTCAAAACTCTCTCATATTTGAGAAAAAAGAATCTGAACAATAAATACATACAAAAAATGGTTGAAACCTTAAATGTTGAAAATTACAATTCAACAAAAAAAAAATGCATAGTTGCTAACATTGATATCGTCTTAATGCACCATAGTCTCTTTAGACTAGAACAATTTGCATATACTGCTGGAGATTGTTTGTTTAATGCATTTGAAGTGCTTTTGCACTTTCGTTACTCGTCCATCGAATTGCGAAATGGAATAATAGACCATTTTCTCAATTTTTTATAGCACAATGACACATAAACAAAAGAATCATATCAATATGAACTAGATCCTCTCATGTTATTTCAGCTTCATGGAATTCATGATGTTGACACATACCTTCATCAAATGCGATTCTCTACTAGTAATAGCAATTCCCAATCTAAAAGAGGCTTATGGGGAGACACATTTTGCATACGATGGCTTTCAAAGTGGTTGAACATACCAATTTGAGTTTGGTCATTAACAACGCAAAAAAAGTATTTGTTCTTCAATCATCATCTATATACAATTCCACTGAACATTTTGTTTCATGATACAAATCCTATCACTGGACATTTTGAACCTCTATTGCACAAAAAATTGCCTAGATGCAACTTTGTCCAAAATTATTGCTTATCACCTCTTTGAAAAAATCTTGAAAACCATTATGAATCCATTGTTGATGAAATTCAAATTCATGGATTGTACATCGAAAAAACAACTATGTCAAAATGTCCCAATAGCATGTTCAGTGCAATTTGTCATTTGATAGCACCTAAATTTGATGAACAGTATTTAAGACTCTATGTTGTCTAATCATTCTGCAATGCACTGATGGGTAGGGATGAAGATGCATTACATTTTCTAGAAAAACACTTAACAAATGAAACTATACAAAGTCAAACAATGGTTGCAGGATGGCAACAATACCTAATTAATATGGCAATGCCATATGAAAAAGGAGCAGTTGAGGGAACATCATTTTTCTTCCAATGGACATTAATCATATTCAATGTAAACATACAAATATGGTCATTTACCAATAAAACCATTGTCAATTACTACCCATCGAAAACAAACTGCAACCGAACATGTAACATATTATCATTCGAAACAAGTACATCACACATTCATTATGAACCACTAATATTAAATCAAAATACAAATCAATCCAATCCACAACATAGAATAGTGCAAATGCATGGAAACACCAAAAATAGAATAAGCTTCCGCAAACTAAAACAAATGATACGTACAAATAGCATAGACAAAATTGGAGAAAATAGAAATAGAAAAAAGAATATGAATTGTTTGCTGTGAAAGAGTACACCCATAGAAATTTACAAAAAACAAATTGAAGACACGCCCAAAACCAAATGTCCAATATGTAGCAAGCTACAATTTTGAAAGAACATCTCAAACATTGGACCTGAATTAGAAAAAATGTACACAAACATTTCTAGAAAAGAAATCACATTGCATCTAAATATCATCTGTAGATCTTGCAAAACAACACTTGATAATGCAATGTTACCTCGCTTTGCAACACCTGAACAAATAAGACGTAATAAGCCATTGCAAATTGTAACAACACTTTCAGAACTTGAAGAAAGAATTGTTGCATTAAGAATTTATTTTTCACAAATAAGACGATGTGGCTACAAGCGATCGAAAATGGGCTTAACTGGTTCAATAATCAATGTACTTGTCCACATGGACATTGTCCAAAAAGCATTGCCACAATTCATGAACAATAAGATGACAATTGCTATTGCATTAAAACAACGATTAGAATACAAGAATGCATATCAAACAGGAAAAGTCCGTGTGCATACTGTCATGACAACGCTTAAAGAACTATGTTATCGGAATTTATATAAAACTAAAAACATTTCCATTAATAGCAATTGGAATCATATGCTCAAATTGAACAGTGAAGATAATACGTTTGACAATGAGAATATCGATAATGAAAGTGAAACAAATGGAATTCGACAAGTGAAAGACCAACTGAAACCTTGGTACATAGGTTGACAGGTTCACAACGCGTTCATGATTTTCAAGACAAGATCATTGAAATAGCAACAGCTGAGGGACAACGACCACTTGGAATATTCAAAGACTAACATGCCGAAGAAATGAGTTTCCCAACACTATTCTTTGGAGATGCACATGACAATGATATAGTACAAATATTTTGTTACCAAGAAATAGTAAAGTGGGAACTAATGCATTACAATGGTGACTTTTCGTATCACATCACAAAATTTTTTCTTCAAGACAATGCAAATAATCATTGAAAAAGTCATGTCATGCATTTCTGTCACTTGGCTGCTAGGAAAAGGGAAACTACAAGGAAAACAAATATTAGCAAAGATGTTACAAAGCCAAACTTAGAAAAATTACTAAAAAGTGACATTGGATACATAGACTTCAAACACATAATAATTTCTCCTGACTACCTACAACAAATGCAAAAACATATATTTGCAATGATACGACAATTAGGTCCAACTTTCTTTGTTACATTTACAAGTGCAGAGCATCGTTGGACTCCACTAGTAGAAACTCTTACTAAATTGCATAGCAACAGAAATAAAAAAAAACATATTGAAACAATTGAGGAATATGGCATTGATTATTTTGTCAGAAAGGACCCAGTAACATGTACACGTTAATATAGACATAAAACAAATGCAATGAAACAATTCATCTGTCAAGATAATACATTTTTTGGACAAATATTAGACTACTAATTTATAACTGAATTCCAAAATAGAAGTAGTGCACATGAAAATGGTCTTTTATGGATTGAAAATGCTCTAGTATATGGAATCAATAGTAACTTAGAAATTGAAAACTTATTGGACCACCATATAACTTGTAACACAGATCACCTTGATCCAGAATTTGCAAAAATACATCAACATCATCATAGAAAAAGATGTAAAAAAAGAAAAGCATGACATTGTAGATACAAATTCCCAATGCCAACAATGAAAAGAAAAAGGATTTTTGAACCAATTACTTTTCTAGATGAATCAATAAATTAAAATTTTTCCCTATTGCAAAGCACGTTAGAACAAAAACACTATGACAAATCAACTAGCCATGAAAATTTCTTAATGAATTGCACTTAACAGAGACTGATTACATCAAATTAATATAGAGTCCATTGACACAACCAATGGTCTTCTTGTAACGAAAACCATCAGAAATATCGAATAATATCTTTGCATTCAATATGCCACACCTATGGAATGAAAATACAGATGCTTAATATGTTCTAAATGCATATGCTGCAACTTCATATTGCAGTTCATATATGACCAAAGTTGACAGATCTATGAAAAACGCATTCAAAAGGATATGACAAGAACATGAAAAGAGTGAAATTGATGCTATACAAATGATACAATCCCTAGGAAATGATTTTCTTAATCTTCAACAAATTTCAGCTCAACAAGTAGTGCACATAGCTCTCTCCCTTCCATTGCATCATAGTTCAAGAGAATGCAGCTTCATATACACAACAACAGTAGATGAACGAACATTTATACTTAAACCAACTATTCTTATGAAACAAATTCCAGACAACTCTAAAGGCGTTATGTGTAGTTCTATAATTGATTACTATATCAATAGGCCTAATGCTATTAAGCACATATGTTTAGCTAAATTTGTATCAAAGTATAACAAAGATGGAATGCCAATATCAAAAAGGAAAAAAGAAAAAGCAATTTGATTCATCAAATACAAAAAACACATTGACTATGAAAACTATTACAGAGATAAAAAATTTCTATATGTTCCATTTGAAAACACTGAAGATACACTAAAGCAACATTTTCCGACATGGAAAAGTGCATACAAATTGCACAAGGAAACAATAAAAACCAATGAAAACAAGTTGACATACAACGTGAACAAGAAATGGGGTGATTTGGAAGAAGCAATCCAAGAAATTGATAACACCGCCGCAACTTCTAATAGCACATTAAAATGCCCTTCGATATCCAATGATCCCACTTCGAGAAATATGATTTGGCTAACGATTTAGAATTTCCCCGCGTTACCTACAAAACTTTAGCATTAGTTTTCACTCCTTAACATACATTTATGCTTAGCAATGAAGAATAGTACAAGATTAGGAGAATGCTTAATAAAGAACAACAAGCAATACTCAAAGACATTGTAATGAAAAAATGAAAGAACATAGACAAACCATTCTACTTATTTTTGACTGGAGGAGCTGGTACTGGAAAAACATTCACAGCAAAAGCAATATTCCAAATGCACATGCGCATCTACAATGAACATTACAATACATATCCTTTGAAACCAAAAGGTTTGATATTAGCATACACAGGTAAAGCTACATATAATGCAGGTGGAGTTACAATTCATTCTGCATTGCTAATGCCTTTCAACAAATCTAGTTTAATCACTTAGCAATGACGTATTGAAGCAACTTAACAAAATTGTACAAAGAATTAAAAGTAGTTCTCATTTATTGAAGTATTCTTGATTGGAAGTTTCTTTCTACACGTATCGGTGATCGACGAAGAGAAATATTGGCGATCAAAACAAATACTTAAACATTGGCATCATATTTTGTGTGGCAACCTATACCACAACCTATACAAGATTCACTAATATTTGAACAACCTACAATAAGAAAGCAACGAATAACATATGACCTTTGGCAAGAACATGTAAAGTACTATGAATTGCACATTGCAATGCGTCAAAAAAATAAAATATTCATTTCCATTCTGAATGGGACACGTACAAATAATCAAACAAAATATGATTTGAATTACCTCAATCAAAATTGTATTCGAAATGCTCCTAATGACCCTATTTTCCCCTATCTATTTTTCCGAAATAGAGATGTGGCATTGCATAACAAGAAAATGTTGTCTGTTGTTCCTGGTGATGAATTCGTAATTGATGCAATTGAATATGAAGAAGAAAACCATGGAAACATACCAGCTCATGCACACATAGCAACATTGCCTTCACAGATTGTCCTAAAATTTAACATGCTAGTTGAAATATATGCAGGAAACTATGGCTCACAAGACGGTCTTGTCAACGGTGCAGATGGTATCATTAAAGAATATGTAAAATTAGACAACTTCGATGTAATATGGATCAAATTCTATGATTAACGTATTGGGCATCGACAAGCACATAGATTTTCTTTTCTATATAGCCAGCAAATTTGCAAAGATTGGACTTCCATATTGCGAACAATAAAGCCAATTTCTGTATTAGAAAAAACAGAAAAATTGAAAATTAGAAAATAATTCCCAGTCCAACTAGCATGTGCATGTACAATACACAGATTTCAAGGCTTAACACTAGACAATCTCACATTTGATCCTTTAGAAATACGTCGCCATGGATTAGTATATACAACTCTCTCTCGTGTAAGAAACATAGAATCACTATATTTTCTTAGCCCACTTAAGAATGAAAACTTCCGAATTAAACACAAAATTTATGTTGAAATGGAACGTTTACAGATCCTATCATTGGACATTTTGAACCTTTGTTGCACAAAAGATTGCCTAGATGCAACTTTGTCCAAAATTATTACTTATCGCCTTTTTGCAAAAATCTTGAAAACCATTATGAATCTATTGTTGATTAAATGCAAATTCATGGACTATGCATAGCAAAAACAACTATGTCAAAATGTCCCAATAGCATATTCAGTGCACTTTGTCATTTGATAGCACCTGAATTTGATGAACAGTCTTTGAGACTCTATCTTGCCCAATATTTCTACAATGCACTAATGGGTAGGAATGAATATGCATTACATAATGTAGAAAAACAATTAACAGATGAAACTATACAAAGTCAAACAATGGTTGCAGGGTGGAAACAATACCTAATTAATATGGCAATGCCATATGAAAAAGGAGAAGTTGAGGGAACATCATTTTTCTTCCAATGGACGTCAATTATATTCAATGTAAACATACAAATATGGTAATTTACCAATAAAACCATTGTCAATTACTAATCATCAAAAACAAATTGCAATCGAACATATAACATATTATCATTCGAAACAAGTACATCACACATTCATTATGAACCACTACTGTTAAATAAAAATACAAATCAATGCAATCCACAACATAGCATAGTACAAATGCATGAAAACACCAAGAATATAATAAGCTTGCACAAACTGAAACAAATGATACGTACAAATAACATAGACAAAATTGGAGAAAATAGAAATAGAAAAAAGAATATAAATTGTTTGTCGCGAAAGAGTACACCCATAGAAATTTACAAAAAACAAATTGAAGACACGCCCACAACCAAATGTCCAATCTGTAGAAAGTTTCAACTTCTAAAGAACATCTCAATCATTGGACCTAAATAAGAATAAATGTACATAAACATTTCTGGAAAAGAGAGCACATTGCGTCTAAATATCATCTGTAGATCTTGCAAAACAGCAGTTGACAAAGAAAAGTTACCTCGCTTTGCAACACCTAAAAAAATAAGATGTAATAAGCCATTGTGAATTTTAACAACACTTTCAGAGCTTGAAGCCAGACTTGTCGTGTTAAGGATTTCTTTTGCACAAATAAGACAATGTGGCTACAAGCGATCGCAAATGGGCTTAAATAGTTCAATAATCAATTTACCTATCCGCGTGGACATTGTCCAAAAAGCATTTCCACAATTCATGAACAATACAATGACAATTGCTATTGCATTAAAATGACAATTAGAATACAACAAACCATATCAAACAGGAAAATTCCATGTGCATACTGTCATGACAGCAATTTAAAAACTATGTTCTCGAAATTTATATAAAACTGAAAACATTTCCATTAATAGTAATTGGAATCATATGCTCAAATTGAACAGTGAAGATAATACATATGACAATGAGAACATCGATAGTGAAAGTGAAACAAATAGCAGTTCGACAAGCGAAAGACCAATTGAAACCTTGGTACATGGATTGACAGGTTCACAATGCATTCATGATTTACAAGACAAGATCATTGAAATAGCACCAGCTGAGGGGCCACGACCACTTGGAATATTCAAAGATAAACATGTCGAAGAAATGAGTTATCCAACACTATTATTTGGAGATGCACATCACAATGATATAGTAAAAATATTTCGTTACCAAGAAATAGTAAAGTGGGAACTAATTCATTACAGTGGTGACTTTTCCTATCACATCACACATTTTTTCTTCAAGACAATGCAAATAATCATTGAAAAAGTCATGTCATGCATTTCAATACGAATAAGGAAAGGGAAACTACAAGGAAGAAATTTGTTAGCAAAATATGTTAAGCACAAGCCAAACTTAGAAAAATTACTGAAAATTCACATTGGATACATAGACTTCAAACACATAAGAATTTATCCCGAATACCTATAACAAATGCAAAAACATATATTTGCAATGATACGACAATTAGGTCCTCCAAATTTCTTTGTTACATTTACAAGTGCAGAGCATCGTTGGACTACACTAGTAGAAACTCTTACTGAATTACATAGAAATAGAAACAATAAAAAACATATTAAAACAATTAAGGAATATAGCATTGATTATCTTGTCAGAAAGGACCCAATAACATGTACGCGTTACTATATACATAAAACAAATGCAATGAAACAATTGATCTGTCAAGATAATACATTTTTTGGACAAATATTAGACTACTACTTTGTAACTGAATTACAAAATAGAGGTAGTGCACATGAACATGGTCTTTTATGGATAGAAAATTCTCCAGTATATGGAATCAATAGTAACTTAGAAATTGAAAACTTCTTGGACAACCATATAACTTGCAACACAGATCACCTTGATCCAAGATTTGCAAAAATACATCAACATCATCGTAGCAAAAGTTGTAAAAAAAAATAAGCATCACACTGTAGATACAAATTCCCAATGCCACCAATGAAAAGAACAAGGATTCTTGAACCAATTACTTTGCTAGATGAATCAATAAATGAAAAATTTTCCCTATTGCAAAGCACATTAGAACAAAAACACTATGACAATTCAACTAGCCATGAAAATTTCTTAGATGAATTGCACTTAACAGAAACTGATTACATCAAATTAATACAGAGTACATTGACACAGCCAATGGTCTTCTTGCAATGAAAACCATCAAAAATATGGAATAATAACTTTGCATTCAATATGCCACACCTATGGAATGCAAATACAGATGCTCAATGTGTTCTAAATGCATATGCTACAGCTTCATATTGCAGTTCATATATGACCAAAGTTGACAGATCTATGACAAATGCATTCAAAAGGATACGACATGAACATGAAAAGAGAGAAATTGATGCTATACAAATGATACTATCCCTGGAAAATGCTTTGCTTAATCTTCAACAAATTTCAGCTCAACAAGCAGTGCACATAGCTCTCTCCCTGCCATTGCATCATAGTTCAAGAGAATGCGGCTTCATAAACACAGCACCAGTAGATGAACGAACATTTATAATTAAACCAACTATTCTTCTTAAACAAATTCCAGACAACTCTGAAGATGTTATGTGTAGTTCTATAATTGATTACTATATCAATAGGCCTAATGCTATTAAGCACATATGTTTAATTGAATTTGTATCAAAGTATAACAAAGATGGAACGCCAATATCAAAAAGGAAAAAAGAAAAAGCAATTCGATTCATCAAATACAAAAAACACATTGACTACGAAAACTATTACAGAGAGAAACTTTTTCTATATGTTCCATTCGAAAACACTGAAGATACACTAAAGCAACATTTTCCGACATGGAAAAGTGCATACAGATTGCACAAGGAAACAATAAAAACCAATGAAAACAAGTTCACATACAACATGAACAAGAAATGGGGTGATTTGGAAGAAGCAAACCAAGAAATTGATAACATCGCTGCAACTTCTAATAGCACATTAAAAAAACCTCAGATATCCAATGATCCTACTGAGAAATATGACTTGGCTAACTATTTAGAATTTCCCCAGTGCCATCACAAAAAAAAAACTCTTAGCATTAGTTTTCAATTCACAAAACATCCATTTATGCTTAGCAATGAAGAATACTACAAGATTAGGAGAATGATTAATAGAGAACAACAAGCAATCCTCAAAGACATTGTAATCAAAAAATGAAAAAACATAGACAAACCACTCTACTTATTTTTGACTGGAGGAGCCGGCACTGGAAAAACATTCATAGCAAAAGCAATATTTCAAATGCTCATATGCATTTACAATGAAAATTACAATATAGATCCTTTGAAACCAAAGAAATTGATATTAGCATACACAGGTAAAGCTGCATATAATGCAGGTGGACTAACAATTCATTCTGCATTTCTAATGCCATTCAACAAATCTAGTTTTACTCCACTTAGAAATGACGTATTGGACAACTTAACAAAATTGTATGAAGAATTAAAAGTAGTTCTCATTGATGAAGTAGCTTTGATTGGAAGTTGCTTTCTATATCAGACTGATGATCGACTAAGAAACATTAAGCATATCGAAACAAAATACTTTGGAAATATTGACATCATATTTTATGGCGACCTATACCAAGCACAACCTATACAAGATTCACTAATATTTGAACAACCTACAATAAGAAAGCAACGAATAACATATGACCTTTGGCAAGAACATGTAAAGTACTATGAATTGCACATTGCAATGCGTCAAACAAATAAAATATTCATTTCCATTCTGAATGGGACACGTACAAATAATCAAACAAAATATGATTTGAATTACCTCAATCAAAATTGTATTCGAAATGCTCCTAATGACCCTATTTTCCCCTATCTATTTTTCCGAAATAGAGATGTGGCATTGCATAACAAGAAAATGTTGTCTGTTGTTCCTGGTGATGAATTCGTAATTGATGCAATTGAATATGAAGAAGAAAACCATGGAAACATACCAGCTCATGCACACATAGCAACATTGCCTTCACAGATTGTCCTAAAATTTAACATGCTAGTTGAAATATATGCAGGAAACTATGGCTCACAAGACGGTCTTGTCAACGGTGCAGATGGTATCATTAAAGAATATGTAAAATTAGACAACTTCGATGTAATATGGATCAAATTCTATGATTAACGTATTGGGCATCGACAAGCACATAGATTTTCTTTTCTATATAGCTAGCAAATTTGCAAAGATTGGACTTCCATATTGCGAACAATAAAGCCAATTTTTGTATTAGAAAAAACAGGAAAATTGAAAATTAGAAAATAATTCCCAGTCCAACTAGCATGTGCATGTACAATACACAGATTTCAAGGCTTAACACTAGACAATCTCACATTTGATCCTTTAGAAATACGTCGCCATGGATTAGTATATACAACTCTCTCTCGTGTAAGAAACATAGAATCACTATATTTTCTTAGCCCACTTAAGAATGAAAACTTCCGAATTAAACACAAAATTTATGTTGAAATGGAACGTTTACAAATCCTATCATTGGACATTTTGAACCTTTGTTGCACAAAAGATTGCCTAGATGCAACTTTGTCCAAAATTATTACTTATCGCCTTTTTGCAAAAATCTTGAAAACCATTATGAATCTATTGTTGATTAAATGCAAATTCATGGACTATGCATAGCAAAAACAACTATGTCAAAATGTCCCAATAGCATGTTTAGTGTAATTTGTCATTTGATAGCACCTGAATTTGATGAACAGTCTTTAAGACTCTATGTTGTCCAATATTTCTGCAATGCACTGATGGGTAGGGATGAAGACGCATTACATTGTCTAGAAAAACACTTAACCAATGAAACTATACAAATTCAAACAATGGTTGCAAGTTGGCAACAATACCTAATTAATATGGCAATGCCATATGAAAAAGGAGTAGTTGAGGGAACATCATTTTGCTTCCAATGGACATCAATCATATTCAATGTAAACATACAAATATGGTCATTTACCAATAAAACCATTGTCAATTACTACCCATCGAAAAAAAACTACAACAGAACATATAGCATATTATCATTTGAAACAAGTACATCACACATTCCTTATGAACCACTACTATTAAATAAAAATACAAATCAATCCAATCCACAACATAGAATAGTCCAAATGCATGGAAACACCAAAAAGTAGAATAAGCTTCCTCAAACTGAAACAAATGATATGTACAAATAGCATAGACAAAATTGGAAAAAATAGAAATAGAAAAAAGAATATGAATTGTTTGTTGCGAAAGAGTATAGCCATACAAATTTACAAAAAAAAAAATTGAAGATATGCCCAAAACCAAATCTCCAATATGTAGCAAGCTACAATTTCGAAATAACATCTCAAACATTGGACCTGAATTAGAAAAAATGTACATAAACATTTCTGGAAAAGAAAGCACATTACATCTAAATATCATCTGTAGATCTTGCAAAACAGCACTTGACAATGCAAAGTTACCTCGCTTTGCAACACCTGAAAAAATAAGACGTAATAAGCCATTGCAAATTATAGCAACACTTTCAGAACTTGAAGAAAGACTTGTTGCATTAAGAATCTCTTTTGCACAAATAAGACAATGTGGCTACAAGCGATCGCAAATGGGCTTAACTGGTTCAATAATCAATGTACTTGTCCACATGGACATTGTCCAAAAAGCATTGCCACAATTCATGAAAAATACAATGAAAATTGCTATTGCATTAAAATGATGATTAGAATACAAGAATGCATATCAAATAGGAAAATTCCGTGTGCATACTATCATGAGGTAAAGACTTATAGAACTATGTTCTTAATTTCTATAAAACTAAAACACTTCAATAATAGCAATTGGTATATGCTCAAATTGAACAGTTGAAGATAATATGTTTGAAAATGAGAATATCGATAGTGAAAGTAACAAATAGCAACACAAGTGAAAGACCAACCGAAACCTTTGAAACCTTGGTACATGGGTTGACAGGTTCACAACGCGTTCATGACTTGCAAGACAAGATCATTGAAATAGCACCAGCTGAGGGACAACGACCACTTGGAATATTCAAAGACAAACATGCTGAAGAAATGAGTTTCCCAACAGTATTCTTTGGAGATGCATGTGACAATGATATAGTACAAAGATTTCATTACCAAGAAATAGTAAAGTGGGAACTAAAGCATTACAGTGGTGAATTTTCGTATCACATCACGAATTTGTTCTTCAAGACAAAGTGAATAATCATTGAAAAAGTCATGTCATGCATTTCAATATGAATAAGGAAAGGGAAACTACAAGGAAGAAAACTATTAGCAAAAGATGTTAAGTACAAGCCAAACTTAGAAAAATTACTAAAAAGTGACATTGGATACATAGACTTCAAACACATAAGAATTTCTCCTGACTACCTACAACAAATGCAAAAACACATATTTGCAATGATACGAGAATTAGGTCCTCCAACTTTCTTTGTTACATTTACAAGTGTAGAGCATCATTGGACTCCACTAGTAGAAACTCTTATTGAATTACATTGCAATAGAAACAAAAAAAAACATATTGAAACAATTGAGGAATATATCATTGATTATCTTGTCATAAAGGACCCAGTAACATGTACACGTTACTATAGACATAAAACAAATGCAATGAAACAATTGATCTATCAAGATAATACATTTTTTGGACAAATATTAGACTACTACTTTGTAACTGAATTCCAAAATAGAGGTAGTGCACATGAACATGGTATTTTATGGATAGAAAATGCTCCAGTATATGGAATCAATAGTAACTTAGAAATTGAAAAATTCTTGGACAACTATATAACTTGTAACGCAGATCACCTTAATCCAGAATTTGCAAAAATACATCAACATCATCATAGCAAAAGCTGTAAAAAAAGAAAAGCATCACATTGTAGATACAAATTCCCAATGCCACCAATGAAAAGAACAAGGATTCTTGAACCAATTACTTTTCTAGATGAATCAATAAATGGAAAAGTTTCCCTATTGCAAAGCATGTTAGAACAAAAACACTATGACAAATCAACTAGCCATGAAAATTTCTTAGATGAATTGCACTTAACAGAAACTAATTACATCAAATTAATACAGAGTACATTGACATAGAAAATGGTCTTCTTGCAACGAAAACCATAAGAAATATGGAATAATATCTTTGCATTCAATATGCCATGCCTATGGAATGCAAATACAGATGCTCAATATGTTCTAAATGCATATGCTGCAGCTTCATATTGCAGTTCATATATGACCAAAGTTGACAGATCTATGACAAATGAATTCAAAAGGATATGACAAGAACATGAAAAGAGAGAAATTAATGCTATACAAATGATACGATCCCTGGGAAATGCTTTGCTTAATCTTCAACAAATTTCAGCTCAACAAGCAGTGCACATAGCTCTCTCCCTGCCATTGCATCATAGTTCAAGAGAATGCAACTTCATAAACACAGCACCAGCAAATGAACGAACATTTATACTTAAACCAACTATTCTCCTGAAACAAATTCCAGACAACTTTGAAGACGTTATGTGCAGTTCTATAATTGATTACTATATCAATAGGCCTAATGCTATTAAGCACATATGTTTAGCTGAATTTGTATCAAAGTATAACAAAGATGGAACACCAATATCTAAAAGGAAAAAAGAAAAAGCAATTCAATTCATCAAATACAAAAAACACATTGACTATGAAAACTATTATAGAGAGAAAATTTTTCTATATGTTCCATTTGAAAACACTGAAGATACACTAAAGCAACATTTTCCGACATGGAAAATTGCATACAGATTGCACAAGGAAACAATAAAACCAATGAAAACAAGTTCACATACAATGTGAACAAGAAATGGGGTGATTTGGAAGAAGCAATCCAAGAAATGGATAACACTGCTGCAACTTCTAATAGCACATTAAAAAAACCTTAGATATCCAATGATCCTACTAAGAAATATGACTTGGCTAACCATTTAGAATTTCCCTAGTGCCATCACAAAAAAAAAACCTCTTAGAATTAGTTTTCAATTCATAGAACATCCATTTATTCTGTGATGAAGGATACTCTGATTGAGTAACAAAAAGGAAAAACCAGCGATCCTAAAGACATTGCAATAAAAAAATGAAACAACACCGTTCAACTTGCTCTACTTATTTTTGTTGGAGGAGCGACGTGCAAAAAGCAATAATTCCATGACAACAAAAGAAATATTTCAAATGCTCATGCGCATTTACAGTGAACATTACAATACAGATCCTTGAAACCAAAGGGATTGATATTAGAATACACAGGTAAAGATGCATATAATGATGGTGGACTAACAATTCATTCTGCATTGCTAATGCCATTCAACAAATCTAGTTTTACTCCACTTAGCAATGACGTATTGGACAGCTTAACAAAACTGTACGAAGAATTAAAAGTAGTTCTCATTGATGAAGTGTCTTTGATTGGAAGTTTCTTTCTATATCAGATTGATGATCGACTAAGAAACATTAAGCATATCCAAACAAAATACTTTGGAAATATTGACATCATATCTTGTGGCGACCTATACGAAGCACAACCTATACAAGATTCACTAATATTTGAACGACCTAAAATAAGAAAGCAACCAATAACATATGACCTTTGGAAAGAACATGTAAAGTACTATGAATTGCACATTGCAATGCGTCAAACAAATAAAATATTCATTTCCATTTTGAATAGGATACGTACAAATGATCAAACAAAAGATGGTTTGAATTACCTCAATGAAAATTGTATTCGAAATGCTCCTAATGATCCTACTTTCCCCTATCTATTTTTCCGGAATATAGATGTAACATTACACAACAAGAAAATGTTGTCTTTCGTTCCTGGTGATGAAATTTTAATTGATGCAATTGATTACGAAGAAGAAAACCATGGAAACATACCATCTCATGCACACATAGCAACATTGCCTTCACAAATTGTCCTAAAATTTAACATGCTAGTTGAAATATATGCAGGAAACTATGACTCACAAGATGGGCTTGTCAACGGTGCAGATGGTATCATTAAAGCATATGTAAAATTAGACAACTTTGATGTAATATGGATCAAATTCTATGATGAACGTATTGGGCATCAACAAGCACATAAATTTGCTTTTCTATATAGCCAACAAATCTGTAAAGATTGGACTCCCATATCACGGAAAACAAAGCCATTTTATGTATTAGCAAAAACAGGAAAATTGAAAATTAGAAAACAATTCCCAATCCAACTAGCATGTGCATGTACAATACACAGATCGCAAGGCTTAACACTAGATAATCTCGCATTTGATCCTTTAGGAATACGACACCATGGATTATTATATACAACGCTCTCTCGTGTAAGAAACATAGAATCAATATATTTTCTTAGCCCACTTAAGAATGAAAATTTTCAAATTAAACACAAAATTTATCTTGAAATGGAACGTTTACAAAAAAATGCAAAATGGCAACTAGACTACAATTATTCATTATTAGAAACAAAAGCATACATTTCAATTCTTTCTCTACACACCCGTAGTATACAAATACGTATTGATGATTTGTTAAATGACTACGATCTAATGCAATCTGACACCCTATGTTTACAAGAAACACATTTGACACAACCAATGCTACTAAAAAGACTTGAAGAATTCAGTTTCATACCATATTATAGTAAAGATGGTTTGCTAATTTGTATTAAAAAACATATAAATATTTTGAAACATATTCACTTTGAAGCGAAAAAAGTTGAAGCTACACTAGCAAATATGATTATTCATGGCATGGATATTATAGTTCTCAATGTCTATGTTGCACCATATGCAACATTGATCGATACATTGCGTCTTCTTTCAAAAGCATTATGCAATATAGATTCAAATCAAACAATAGCCATCGTCGGCGATTTCAACATCAATATGCTTGAAAACAACAATAAAACAAACAAACTAAGATCGTATATGTACAATTACAACCTTCATTTTCTTTTAGACACAAATAAAAATCAACAAATATCACTCATTGATCACATATGGTCAAACATAACTTATATATATAAAACTTTCATATTAGATGCATATTGGACCGACCATGATACTATTTGTCTCATCATCGAAGATAGAAATGCAGTAGAAACATAGTGAAAATTGGAAATCAACTGTAGAAAATATTAGCTACTAATCCACTACCTATCAAAATTTGTGAATTGTTTTATACCAAAATGGCTCTAATGGCCATCCGAAATTTCTTTGGTAGCTTTAAACTCAATCCTCATCTTCATTGATTTTTACTCTCTGGACATCACTTGATGTGTCACCAAGGCAAAAAATATGGTTACAAACAGAAATTCAACCGAACTGATAGAAGCCATAATGAAGAGGTATATCAGTAACATGTTCTACAACATCGCCATATTGTTTCATAGATACAGGATTAGCACAAGAGTATATGAAGCTGGCACTATCCATTTGGGAAATCTAAGTGGCAATTGCAGAATTTGCTGCATTACAAGTAGTTGCTATATCTCAAGTACTAAATATAAAATAATATCTTTTAAGATATCTTGCAGCTGCCTCCTCTCTGGATCTCTCCTGTCAACTCTCTGCCCAGTATAATGGTGAAGCACAACATGGCTATAATGTTGGAGCAATACAGGGAAATTGCACTGCTCTAGTCTTGGAGTTTCTTTACTATCTTGAGCTTTATGTAAAGAGAAAGAGACACAAAGGCAACGTTTCTGTTGACTTTACCGATCAACATTCCAAGATTACCAGATAATCTGAGTGAGATGCTCTGGCTTGTATTTCTCATTCGCATTTCTTCTGCCATTCTCGATTATTGTATATAAAATCCTTATTGTATTTTCATATCACTTTTGAATTTGAATTTTGATCTGATTTATATGTTACGAGAAATCGTAGAAGAATGTATCGTCATTATTCAATATTGGTTTTTACTGATATATTAGTTTCAATGCTCATAAGACTGATGAAGTTGAAAAACTGTTAAGCCATAAAGCATGATGGATTTGACCAGTTTTAAGCATAGCTTTTGGACTCATCGGTAAAACCTGGTTTAGTGACCAAAGCACCAATTGAGCTAATTTAATTGCCAGCTAGTCAAATCTACCAACTTGGGTTTAAATCATTAAGTTTCTGGCCCAAGTTCAACTCATGCATCTTTTCCGCACTCAGTTTTTTATAGACCTGAGTTCAGTAACTATAGTATGCTAGATGCATTTCATGTTTTCGAAACTCAATTCTTGCAAGAATTTAGGATCTGATCTCTGCTTGTTAGCCTTTAAAAATGAATAAATATTAGTAAAAAACATTTACTTCTTTTAACACATAGAATTATTCTTTTGACATAACAATTCTATCATTTTGACTTCAAATCATATGTATTGCGAGCTTTATTGCTTTATACAATGAGTCAAAAACACAAAAGACACTTCACAAAAACGAGGCAAAGACATCGAGGAATTTTATTGCATACGACTCACTGCAGTGTAGTTATAAATGTATATATATATATATATATATATATATATATATATATATATATATATATATATATATATATATATATATATATATATATATATATATATATATTTATTTCTATGAATCTATTGCAACAACTATTGGTGTTTGATTTACACAAAAGTGTCATGTCATGAAGCTGAAATGGATTCTAAGTCCTTCAAACAGGAAATAGAGTATTTGATATGTTGCTTTTTGAACTTTGCTACTCAATCAGAAATATTTAACAACCTTGACAGCATCAATATATTTTTGAAACTTGCTTAACAATGCCTTTGGTTTCTTCATGCTACCTGTATCCATTTACCTAAATATTGGCTTTGTCTTTGCTTTTCTTCATGGCTACCATTTTCTTGCATCTGAATATCAAGAAGTTCTACCTGATTCAATGTACACCTTTGGAAAATCAAAGATGCTTGTTGTACTGAGAATGATGAAATTTGATTAAGCAATTGGGGAAATGCCTTGGATAAATTGATTTTTTTTTTTGACTATGTCTTTCTCGTATTTTCACCATTAATGTAACATTATTTCATATAGAAAAATTTGAACCCATGCTTAAAAAAATTGCTCCAATGTATTCTTGCCCATCCCATTTTTGCAATAGCGCCCATTACCCATTAAATATTGTTAACTAGGATTTTCAGTGATCCATGTTAGAGACTATTTATTTTAAAATCACATAATTTCAAATACTATTCAGAATTCTACAGGATTATCTTGTCTTTTCAGCAACTACTATTGATTATTTTTGAGACACAGGTACGTTGTCTCAATTTTCCTGTTCGATGCTTGTTTTAATTAAATAAATCAAATTTCGATTTTTTTTTGTCCATAAGAAAAACTATTTATATTAAAAAATATTTATATTCAAAAAGTAAAATATAAATATGAAAAAAAAATGCATTGGCAAATAAGAGCTCAGCGGTAAGGAATGGCACGTGCGGTGATGGTTCCATTCACAACATGCTGGGATCACTGGATAGCAAAAATTTCTTGGCCTGGTATCTATTACCATCTTTTGCTTCTGTAAACAGTACCCCAGAACATACTAGCGATGAAATACTGATTGCCAGAACATCATATTCCTCCACTCCTCACAAATTAAATATAAGTTCTTACCAATGTGTATTCCTCTACATCCCAGTTACAAAGTAGTATACTTCTCTTTGGCTGCCAACCCTTTTTTAGCAACTTCCATAGTCTTTGAGATATCTAAACAAGACAGAGAGTGGTTAACTTGGTTGTCTTTACGAATAGAAATAGGTTAGAAAAGAAGTGGGATTAAGGTCGCAATGATTCAGACTTGCAGAAGGGTTGCAGTTCCGCCATTTGGGTCCTTCTTACCGGCCTCAGCCTATACCAATGCTACTTTCTATTTGCACCACCTATACCAATGCGGTAACAGACTTCAACCTCGCGCTCCTTTATTTCACCCACCTACCGCTCCCATCAAATGCAAGATAGATAAATCTTTCCTTAGTTCAGGAATAGTTTTGATACAGGAATACGTTCAAATTCCAAATCCTCTTCCAAGCACTGTTTCACAATGAAGGGCTCCTTTCCAAATACAAAGGCAAAGCCAGAAACATTGACACATTCTGTGCCCCAACATCGTCTCTTGAATTGCAAGACAATGCCATCTGTTCCATACCTGGCATAGACAGTCTTGACAGTATTTCCTTCCAATTACAAAAAACTGAAATAGAACAGCTGAATTTGAATACACATGAATTGTCACTACGACCAATAATTTCTAGTTTGAATTTTTATAGTTTTATAGCATCCTCTAAATTTCTGAAATTTCTGCATCTGTATCACATGGATTTACACATTTCTGTAGTGCTAGAATTTCTTAGTAATTAAAATTTATTCAAGTTCACTGTTCAATCATGTTGTATCTTCAAATTCTTGTAGCTCTAAAGACCAAGCTACACTAGAGAAACATCAACAAACATCGTCTCCAACTGAATCAAACAAGTAAATTTGAAAGCAATTTTTATAGCTCCTATTGACATGGAATTTATATTAATCAACATCGTACTTTACTTCTAACTGTATCTTTTTCCACATCAATATCATCTATACACAGATCAAATTCATCATCTTTACTCCCAATTACAATTGAAGAACTAAACATCCGCAAGACTGGAAAAATGTTCAATGGAGATGTTATGGTAATTTATAGCACATATCTTGATAAAGTCCAAAAAGCATGACAAATACTGCGTGCAGATTTGACAGATGCTAAAGGAATCATGACAATCACATTGTCCATACCCACTGAGCTTATCCAAGAACATGAAGAAAAAATATCACCAGGAAAAGCAATATCAATTACAAATTTTAAAATCCTTCCCAAAACAAATTATGATCGTGGCGATTGTGATTGTATTCTGCTGCTAACTGATTATGCTGCTAACTAAATCAAGTACCGTACAGAACATACCACCAATTTGCAAAGAGTACAAATTCTTTCCAGATACAACAATAAAACACCTTACAGAAAACACAGACACATATCCAATTGGAACAATTGCTGCAATTGTTACAGCTACACAGAAAATTGGTTTGAAATATACATTACAAATTAAAGATGGAAATTTCGATGAAAATAGAGCAACAGTAACCTAAATTCCTTTGCATTGTTTTTATATTCCTAGTTTCATCCTACATTTCAATTCTCTTCAAAAAAAAAACTTAGCCTTTTGTCTTCTATTGTAGTTTCAACTATTTGAAACATTTGCACCGCTCTACAATGAACTTGAACAAGAATTGCAAAAGGGCCATTCTCCATTTATGTTGTTCAAAAACATAACAAACAGGAAAGAAATAAAGGAGAGAACGCTTCAAGCAACGCAATCTACATTCATCAAAAAATTGAATACAGAAGCAACAGAAGAGCTTCGAAAAATGAGCCCTCCAATATTCTCTGTAAGTACACATGAAAGAATACCCCTACTTTTCCATATGTAATTGTTCTTTCATTTCTTTCCATTTAAACATATACCACTTGTTTTAATTAGTGCATGTGGATAGAGATAAGGAGAAAGCTATTTGAATAAAAAATATTTTGCCATTTGTCATTAACTACAATGCATGGGAGTCACCAATTAAGTTATATATATTAAAATTTGTTTCGATTTTCAAATTGTTTTTTTTTTTTTTATAATTGATTTCTTTGAAATTTTATTTAATAATGTTTTTGATTAAATTATCATTGTAAAATTGTTTAAATTTTATGTTTAGAAAAATGATTTAATAATATTTTTTTATCCTCCTATATGAATAGATAAAAGGAACATTGACAGCTGCAAGCATTTACTCTACACCATTTGAATCTGTTTGTCTTGGATGCAATTCGCCAATACCAGCATGTACAATGTTAGACGAGACAACAATTAGCTACCTTAAGTGCAATAGAAATTGTTCCTTCTTCTATTCACAGTGTCTTAATTACATAATCAGGTCTAACAACACAAGCTTCCAGTGTTGCATTAGAAACAAATTGCTCTTGAAACAATTACTTCCCAGCTTGGCACAAATGTCTTTTCAAGATTATGTTCAAAAGAAACAAGCAGCCATGTATAGGCTACGAGATTTCAAAATATATGGTACATTTACAATCAATGAAGACAACGAGATCCAATCTATTGACAGTAATGAAAGCCCTACGAAAACCAGGTACTTTGTACTAATTTTTCCCTGTTCTTTGCAGCCCTAGCACACCTACACGCATTAGCTACAACAAGAACACATCGTAGTCTAGCAATCACTCCAATTTTGTTCACAATTTTTGTACCAGACTTTGCTAATTGGATCCTTCTCACTCAAAGTCCAGCATGTCTGCAAAATTTTTCCAAAACAAAAAAGCATACAAATGCACATATGACACCTAGTTTTTTCCAAAGAAATATTAGAAACAAAAATTACTCGTTATACAAAAATTACTCGTTGTATTTATTATCTTTCCTCTAGTAGTTTACAAATACTTTTAGACTTATTATATGTATTTTGAAACTTAGTGCATATATCTTTAACAAACAGAATCTGTCTTTACATTTTTCCATTAAATATATAAATATTATAGACCTGTTCACAGATCTCTTGAATGCATTTAGTAGCTACCTTATAGCCCTTGTTTATTACATTTTTTTTTGTGTTATGTACAGTTTTAGTGGGTATGTATGTCTTTGTAGACTTAACAGTAAAATCACTACGAAATTAATCAAGTCAAAGATCACTTATCATATGAAAGACAAGATTAGAATTTCAAATTTATCTTATTTCATTTTATATATTATAAATATAATATATATAGTTTATTGAGTTATATTTTGGAAGTGTTATTAGGTAAGTGTTATAATGGAAATTTAATGATAGTTATTTTCTTTTTACGTTTGTCATTTTCTTTTCATATTTATCCTATTTTACTTTTCCGAATCTACCTAAACTCTAAAGTGACAAGTATGAAAAGAAAATGACAATCATCAATTTTTTCATTTTCATACCTGGTTGTAAAATATACTCTTTATGTTGGTTAAAATGTAAAGTAGCAAGTATGAAAAGAAAATGGAAATCATCAAATTGTTCATTTTCATAACTGGTTGTAAAATCTGGGCTTTGTGTTCGTTGGTTTTATTGCTTCAGCAGATTGTAATTTAAGCAGAGACAATATTGTTCACCTACCATGTATCAGCGTTATCTACATCAGGGTTGTCTATAAAGTAGAATTTAAACTACTCATAACAAACTATGACGGGAAACCTAGATACTCGCACGTCAAATTTATGTTTGGAGATTTTTTTATCCCTAACTTTATAGGTTTAAAAAAAATGTACTCTAAAATGTACGTTTAAAATTAATAAAAAAAAGGTTGAGTGGAACGTCAAATTCGAGGTCAGAGCGGATCCCACAATTATTGTACCTTCATTGATGGAATTGAAATAAGTGGTGTTGAGTTAGCACAAATGACAACGACTATATTACGATCGATTTTGATCAGATTCCCATCAACTCGCTTGAAAAAGACTTAAATCTATTAATTCTTATTTAATTTTATCTTTTATAAATTAAAATTCTAATAAAAAATTGTAGAAGTCAATTTTATAAGATATGTAACATAAGATAATAAGGTGATTGTCAAATTAATGGTTGAGGATTGCACATGTATTAAAACATGATGCATTAGACAGTGGATATGTATAAAAATCAATTTTTTTTTCTTGAGATTATTAGCTATGTCTCCTATTAAATTATCTTAATTTGAACTCTCCTTGAATTTGTGATTCAATTTCAGAGTTGTTTAAATCTGTTGAGATGAAATATGGTCCAATAACATTTTTCAGTTTTTAACTATATTATTTTCTAATAATCTAGTTCTTTGTACAAACTCAACATATTTTAGCTCAGGTGATCCCTTATGGTTAATAATCTTACCATTATTATATTCTAATTAATTGCATATTGTTATTATGTTTTAATTAATTAATATTTCTCTACTACTTTAACTACTATCTGCTTTTAGCTTAAGCTGGTTTATGGCAGCTTATTTCATATGTTTCCATTGATGAGTAAATATTTTATCTATTCATTTCTTACAAATCCAATTGCATGGATACTTATTTTATATATTTACATCAATGAAAATAAATTTAAATATAACTTATTTATCTCTTACAAATCTGAAATGCATATAGGATCACAAGATAATTGGATTGATCTCACTATACAAATTTTATTTTTCTGTCCCTGAAATTACTTTGAATTCAGTCACTACTGTATTTTTGTTTCGATAGAATTCTTAAATTTCAGTCTAGACCTATGTACTTAGCAAGTGGCACATCTTATTCTGACAATATATAGGAACCAGATGATCAAAAGAAATGGGTTAATTTCTTGACCTCTCTTGTCAGAGTCAAAGTGTGTGAAGAATACTCTTGGTAGACTCCATTCCCGAGAAGAAACAGTAAAAAACTCAACTGGAAGCTAAACAAGCTCAGCATATGAGAGTTGTACTTACTTGCAGAATAAGATCTAGAAAAACATTTAGTTAGAGTTTGATTATCACTTAATCTCGGAATATTAGTAACCCACTTATCTCACTCATGGTTGAAATATGGCATTGTCTAGATAGCATTTGTCATATGTATTTCTATTCGCCACTTTTTCGGCCCATGCCCATACGATTTCCCACACAAACAACTTCTTGCCTACCCACCCTCCACTGCTAAATTTGGCAATTTTTAAGGCTTCTATGCCTATTCTAGTATCAACTAAATTCCCACTGCAGAACTTAAGCAGGTTAGTTCACCTACATTGTCCCATTACTAAATACATCCAAATCATATATTCAATATAAATTATTTCTCCCCTTATTTATTTTATATTTTATCTTTAACTTTAAACGTGAATTAAGGAATCTTCAAATAAACATTTTCAATTTTATTCAATTACTAACTACTAATAAATTATCATATCTCCAATAAAAATCAATTTCCAAATGATTATCATCTAGATTTCATGTCTAAATATCCAAACTTGATAGCATCTCCATCTCTATTATCTATTATTTATTTCCATATTTATACACCAAATAACACCTTTGAATAAAGAAATGTCTTGCATTTGCTAAAATAGCTTGAAACCAACTCACTTAAATTTTTCATTGTTTTATTCTTGAGGTAGGGTTCAAAATAACCTGGAATTATCTTTCCATCTAGTAGTTAAGAATATCTTTATTTCTTTTAAAAATTTAAATTCTCATTTATTTTTATATATAATACCAATAAAGAAATATCTTGCGCTTATTCAAATATGCTGAAACAACCCACTTGAATTTTTCATTATTTTATTTGTGATCTATAATGTATTTGGAATTATCTTTCAATTAATTGGCTAAGGATATTTTTATTTCATCTAAATTACTTAAATTTTTCATAAATATAAACATAATCTAGATTAAATTTCTCTATATTTTTTAAGAAATGATAGAATAAAATAATGTGTAAATGTATTTATTTTTTTAAATTAAAATTTATTTTAAAAAATGCATATTTATGTTTATTTATTTTTCTTTGTCGTCACATGGAAGTAGAATTCAAGGATAAACATTTAACACATTTAACATTTAATAAAAAATTAATCTAACAAATTTATATTTAATTATTTGTTTTCCAAATTTTTAAAATTTTTGCTTTAATTTAACATTTTTATTTGATGTTATCAATTCAAAATAATATTTAAAAGGCATACTCTATGATATATCTTATATCATCAAAAACATACAAATTAACTAAATTATAATTGTATTTAATAATAATAATAATAATAATAAACAACTTCATTTTAAATTATAGAAATTGACATTGATTTACACACACACACACAAATATATATATACATATACACACAACTTTGAAATCAACTTTCTTACAAAGTACCATAGACATTTTCCAATTATTTCTAATTTAATTTAACTATACTTTATTACAAAGAAAATCTTCACAAACATGCTCAAAGTCAAATTGCAGCATCTTTATACTTACATTAAGCAACATGTAATAGCTATCCATAGACATTTTCAAGATCATATTGCAACATTACTATGTTTAAACTAGGCGGCAGGTAGTAGCTACCTTGTAGCCTTGTTAATATAATGTTTTAAAACATCAAAAGGGGATATTACTATTTGTTTTGACTTTGCCACTATCAATCTAATAATTGTGTAGACTTGGTCAATTTTTAGAAGTTAAAGTTGATTTCTTAACTTATTTTCATGAATTTTGAAGGTCAATAATGGGATTTATTATTAAATATTAAAAATTGTTTACTTTGGGGATTTATTGTTAAATATTAATAATTGTTTACTTATTTTTATCATTTTTTCTTGTATAATCTTTCATTAAGTTGAGAAGATCATTTTCTCAACTTATGTAAAAATTATAATGAATTTATTTTATAATTTATTTTAGGCATGTGAATTAAGGGTTATATTGATAGTTTTCTAGCAATATTCAGATTGGTATTCAATACATTTGCGATCCTCAAATTAATTTGGGATTGGCAAGTTAATCTTCATCCTAATATCAAGCACAATTATTCCCCCTCTAATTAGAATACTTTAGCTCTTGACTAGGGACTAGGTTATCCAGTGATTGATTAAGATTGGTTTCCTTTCATGTCCATTTGCATCATAGACTTAGTTGCATTTGATTATTTTATTCTTCAAGTCTCCTTACATAGGAGAAAACCTCACAGTGGCTCGATTGAGCCCTGGTTTCAGTCAAACAATTAAGGATCATCTCACTTAAAGTGATAACATACATATGATTTTTTTCACTTTAGTTTGCTAATCTTAATAACCATCACTCATAAACAAACTGAAGATTTTCCATGTGCATATTGTACATACTAGTTAGGTTAGGTTAACTTAGGCTAGTTCTAGGACATAGGTAACTGGAAACCCATTTGAACCAGACATGATTGTCATCACAATGGAAAATGGTCTAACTGGGACTCTGACCGAGTAATTTCTCACATGTTAAGCTAGGATATTTCCAGGCATCAACACTTTTGGCACTAGAAAGAGGGCCACATATTTCTACCTGTGTAAAATTTTATCTTGTTAATCACAGCTCATCCTTTGTGTCATGCATTTATTACACTTGAATCAACCAGAAAATTTCTCAAGAAACCTATCCTATCCTTGATTAGACCAGCATATGATGGTGAGAGTGGAATTACTATTGTAGAGCATGTTTCAAATTTTTTGGTTAAATATAATTCTTTTAATATTACTAATTACAATGAGCTATGCAGGTTATTCGCTCTCACGTTTAAAGGTCAGATTCGAGGATGGTGTATTACACTTCCTAACAAATATATACATTCTTGGGAACACTTTGTTGAAACTTCTCTTTCAGCACATCAATTTTATGAATATGATAAGTTGTGTTTTGATATAGGAACTCTTACGATGCAAGATAATGAATCGATTGATGAATTTTACAATAGATATACATCTCTTTGTTTTAGATTTCCCCTCAAAAATATTCCTTCTCAAGATGATTTATTACAATTTTCCAATTCCTTGTTTCTTCTTCCACTAATTCTAAAATATCACACGTATAAGAACAAGATGTTCTTAATTTATTTCTTAAACACGTTGAACATTCTAATCAATCTCAATCAAGTTCAACGGGAATTATCACACCTCAAGAACTGAATTATGAACAATTTGATAATCTTCCTTTGAAATAAGACTCAATTCTAATAGAAGATCTACCTTCATTCCACATTGATAAACATATCCATGATGAGGAAAATTATATGGAGGTGCATAATACGATATAATCTAGAGTTCATTATCTTTTATATCCAAACCTTTTCAAATATCAGAGTACAAACCATAGTGATATCTTAGATCTTTCTAATGAAAACTTGCCTTCGACAAATTCAATTTTCTTTGAGGGACATATTTCCTGTGAGCATGATTCTTTATCTATCCTTGATTATTTTCAATCGCATTTCTCTCCTTTAGTTGATTCTTCTAAATCAAACCAATTATATCAATTTCAGGAAAGGGAGGCCATATATGATAAATATTTCAATGACAAGATTGTTAAAATACCTTCATCATAAAGAAACCTTGATGTAAATATGTCGATAGATTCATTTTCTACTATTTCATTGTCTCATGTAGATAAACACAAATTGTATCTTTTGATCATTAGGTTTCCAATTATATTCATAATCCTATGGATGCTTGTCTTGATGAAAGTTCATGTCTTCATAGTGCTAAGTATTCCAGTTCTCCTTGTGATTTTGATAACAATATATTATATAATCATGTATATATGTAATATCCATTTTTAGGAATAGCTAGCAATCCATGGCTGGAAAACGCATTTTCCAGAAAATGAGGCAGCAGGATTTGATACCAAGACCCGGATCCCTTAGACCAATGTGTTTAAGACCAAAATCCAAGAGTTGGGATCTATGAAATCCTTCTAGGGTGGTGAGACAAGCTTCCCACACCTAGTTCCCTTCAGAAATTGCCCAAGGAATGGGGCTGCAACAATGTATGAACATACAATGGGTTCTCAGTGTTATTTTAATGAGCCATGACACATGAAGATGCAAACAGCTGAAAAATGTATAATATAGAAGCAAGAGAGTACAATGCTATGACGAATCACTCATCAAGCTAGACAATGAAGGCCTTAGTTAGACATGTACACCACGTGTGACAAAATACTGCTATATAAATATGACCTAGCTATGACAACGCTATCAATAGAAGGCACTGCAACATATAATATGAAAACATAATGATATATCAATGATAGCTCAAGAAATGAGGGGGAGAAAGCTCTCAGCCCCTGAAAACAATAGTACAAGGCTGATACTAATGGAAATATTAAGTTAAAGGCTGATACCCTAAGATCTCACCCTCCAAATGTTTGATGATCCCTCACAGCAAATGCTCTCCAAGAATAACGTTGTCTAAGGGAGGGATTGCACTGCCAGTGATGGTAAGGGGTTGGCTTGGTTCCAAATATGGTGGAATAAGCTCATGAACCTGCTTTTCTTATCTCATGAAGGGATGGAAGCTCCCTCCTCTAAAAAATTAGTCAAGGATGGTGTTGTAGAAATCCTCCCCAGCAACACCCAGCAACAATGCACAATCTCCAGCTGAAACTTCACTGATGAAGAAGGATGAAGCTTGACCTCAATGTCTGAATATGGGGAATGGAGTGCAATCCTCCAAGAGCTACTCAAGAAGGAGAGGAAATCCTAAATAGGCATTTCCCGACAATTCTTGCTAAGCAGCAAGAAGTTGCAGCAAGTCCAAAGGACCAAAGATGAATAATACTCAAGATGATTTACAATGGCTACCTTGCCCTCCTTTTAAACAATGTGAGATCCCTCTCAATGGACCCCAATCATTAGGGTTTCCTTCCTCTAGAAGCTTCCCTCCTCTTTTACTACGCTGGCCCACAAGATACCTTTCCATCTCCTACCACTGCGCAGTTTGACTTGGTCAAACTTGACCTAGCCTTCTTGCAAAGTATGAAATCCAGCTCTATAAGTGATCCTCCTTCACACTAAGAGTATTTTTATTCCCTATTCATGAAATTAATGGGTCTCCTACCCATTTTATTTATCTCCTATGTGAAAATGGAAAAAATTAATGTTCCAAAAAAATTGGGAACATTACAGTCCTCCCCTCTCAATGATTTCTTGTCCTCAAGCAAGTGCAAGGATAGATTGATACATTTTCCCTTACTCTCACTATATAATCCATGCATGATGAACTCCTCTGAGAAAAGGATGTCATATCGTCAATCAAGTGTCCAAGTTGTCCCTCCAACATATGCAATCCAGCTTTTGGTGAACATCCCCAAATAGCTGTAAGGTAGAAACAAATATCCATGAAGGAAACAATGAGTTGTCTAAGGGCCTCCTTAAGGCATGAGATCTGATATATAATGGGACTCATCATCCCCATATGAATATCCCATCCCCAAGCAATCATCCATACAACATAAGTTGCCTCCCAACATGGCAACTCATAGAAATCTCCCTCCACCTTGAGCTTCGGAAATGAAGGTGGGCTACAAATCTGAATATGGAAAGCCTCATAGCTTGCCCCATGCTATCCTCCTCTCCAATTGTGATAAGTGTATAGTGTGTGTTGATCATGGGCTGCAAAAATATTGCCCTCAAGTGGAAAAATGAAGAGCAATCCTCCAAGGATCTCTCCTCCATCAATGATAATCTGGCTGGCCCAAGACATTTCATCCATGATGATTAGGAAATTATCATCATAGAATACCCCAATGACATGTTTTTTGTAGGTTATACCATGTGCATCAAGGTACAAACAATGTCTCATAGGGATACAACGCAACTTCATCCACTGCAGCTGCATAAAATAACATGGCAAGTACAGTACAGAAAATATCACCTCTACTACTGAATAGTAAATAGATGAGTGAATCAGCAATAAAAAATAAATACATGCCCATATACATAAAATGGATGGATATCATCATCAAAATCATGGCCCACCTCAAAATAAGGCAAATAGGTGGCTGTGGTGGCCATGTCTCCCCTCATGTTCCTACTAGAACATGCAATGCATAAACTATGGGGATCATCTCCCCTCAAAGACACACCAAACTTATGTGTCAATATTTTGATCATGTTTCCAATAAGAATATGAGACATAACAGCAAATAGAATCATGATCAACAATAAAATAGGGGGATTTCTGATGGTTTCATATGGTGTTGGAAAGTACCAACAGTCTCCCAAGGGTGCATAACGCAGTTTTGCAAACTGCTGCTTAAGAAATGTACGAGGAAATTTTTTTTGAAATACAATGCTAATCATATGAATTAGCTGAACATGTGTAGAATGGAAATTTTTTTTCCCAAGGCCATGTAAAATATGGCTGCCTCCATCATATGGTTTGGCCCAACTTTGCTCATAGAGAAACATGAAAAATATGCCCCTTTGAGGAGCCATGCACTGCAACATAATGATAAGAGTATGTAGATCAGAAAATGTAAACACAAGGCTCTTACCATATGCATAAATTAAGATGATAGATGGATCCATGTATGTGACCCTGCTCCTAAGAGACAGCACTATGAGCACGTGCAAAAAGGCTCTTGTCCATGCAAATCTTTGTCTCTTGACATGCCCCTTGTTAAGAACACCTCTAGTGATGCTGTTGTAAATATGAAGATTCTCCCAAGATGGAAATGCCTCATGATCAGTCCAAGAAAAAGAGTAATTCCTTTGCACTATGAGAGTGCCCTCCTCTACTCCTGCAACACCATACATCATATGAGAGAAAATATGCTTGTGCTCTCTCCAAGATAGTTCAAGCAATCCAAGTGCTTGCTGCCTCCTCATGCTTACATCATGTAACTCATGTGATGAAGGTATCATGATTGATATATATACCATATCAGCACCATGTATCCCTACTCTCTGCTGCTCAATGATGTAAACATCCTGCCACCTCTTCTCTACTCCCATCCTCTTAGAAAAGGGGTACACCAAGTGATGGCCAAACTCCTTCAATAGGAGCCAATGCAACCAAGCCTCTTGCTGCCCGGCATCATATATTTGCAAGTGGAAAATAAGCCTCTTGCTCCTCATCCACACCCATTCAGCTCCTTGTGGATGTCTTCTCCTTCTTCTTCCTTTGGTACTCCTCCCATGAGGGCTACCATTCTTCCAAACCAAATGACATCTCTTGCATTCCATGGAAGATTGGAATGCAGCTCTTTGGATACCTCACTATATTTAATCCATGAGGATTCAAATATGATGGAGTTAACCTCTCCTCTCCATCAATGTTTATCAGTGCTCCTAATTCCTCCAATGGTGTAGCACTTGTTTCATCCTCCGGTTCAAAATTTGTTTCATTGTTTTTCATGGGGTTGTCATGGTTCACTTCATCCTACAAAAGTTCACACTCCAACCTCAATGGCTGAATGCAACTCAACCAAGATGTATGAGGATGAGGGTTCATCTCCTCCTTAAACCCCTTGCACAGCGCAGTGCAATCATGGTGCTCCAGAATAGAAAAGTGTGTAAATCCTTGGACCTCTACATGTGAGTTCCCAGATTCCTTTAAATTATTTGCTGAAATGAAAAGTGGAACTTCACTCATACCTTGGTGGATCTTGGGATCTTCTTGTGTGGCTGCAATATTTGTCTCCTCGAATGCAATGGCTACCTCCTCCATAGATATAAAAGGCTGCCCTTCCAAAGTTGTGACAATGTTGATGCAATTCTCCTCCCATGGTGGAATGGCTCTCTCTTCCTTTTTCCTCTCTCCATCAAAGGTTTGGATCAAACTTCGGGAAAATTTTGAAAAAGATCTCACCCTTGAATGGACCAAGGGTTTGAACCACCAAACAAAGGCTTCCTCCTTCATGTGCAGTGCTTCAATCTCCACTGCTTCTTTCTCTGCCACTGGATGATGCAAGAAAAATACCTCTATATTTTTCACCCAAGCTCTAGCTGAAGTGTTCCCATCAAATGTAGACAATAGAACATATTTCCTTTGCTTTCTCTTTTTCCATAGGGCCTTCTCTCCTCCTTCTGCTGAATAAACTGTGGGAATGTTTTAGCTCCCTCGAATGCTGTAGAATGGGATTTATACTCACTCAGGCATTGATCTAGAACCTGATGATCCAAGCATCTCTCATGCTTGTTTTCTTTTTGATAATAGGAAGTGCATGGACCTTCCTCTTCTTCTATTTGCTTCTCCTTCTTGGGGAGGCTCTTCTTTGTTCTAAAAATAGATGAGATCAATCTCATCTGCTTCATCATCTTCTTCTTATTCTTTCTTGGGCTTGAAGGCCACAAGCTGAGCCAAGAAAGATGCTCCAATACCATTGTAATATCCCTTTTTAGGAATAGCTAGCAATCCATGGATGGAAAATGCATTTTCCAGAAATGGAGCCAGAATGATTTGATACCAAGACCTGGATCCCTTAGACCAATGTGTTTAAGACCAAAATCCAATATTTTGGATCTATGAAATCCTTCTAGGGTGGTGAGACAAGCTTCCCACACCTAGTTCCCTTCAGAAATTTCCCAAGGAATGGGGCTGCAACAATGTATGAACATACAATGGGTTCTCAATGTTATTTTAATGAGCCATGACACATGAAGATGAAAATAGCTGAACAATGTATGATATAGCAGCAACAGAGTACAATGCTATGAGGAATCACTCATCAAGCTAGACAATGAAGGCCTCAGTTAGACATGTACACCACATGTGACAAAATATTGCTATATAAATATGCCATAGCTATGACAGCGCTGTCAATAGAAGGCACTGCAACATATAATATGAAAATACAATGATATATCAATGATAGCTCAAGAAATGAGGGGGAGAAAGCTCTCAATACCTGAAAATAATAGTACAACAATACCGGGAAGGATTGGCCACAATACATGTACAAAATGGAAAATAAAATAATTCCAGAGTTGCTGGGTAGCAGCAACTCATAAAAAAAATAGGAGGAGATGGCTGAATATGATCTTCAATCTGAAATGGCCTCCTCCAATGGAAATCTGAAGTGAAAGGTTGATCCTTTCACCTAAGATCTCACCCTCCAAATGTCTATTGATCGCTCACAGCAAATTCTCTCCAAGAATAACATTGTCTAAGAGAGGGACTGCACTGCCAGTGATGGTAAGGGGTTGGCCTAGTGCCAAATATGGTGGAATAAGCTCATGAACCTCATTTTCTGATCTCCCAAAGGGATGGAAGCTCCCTCCTCTGAAAAACTAGTCAAGGATGGTGTTGTAGAAATCCTCCCCAGCAACACCCAGCAACAATGCACAATCTCCAGCTGAAACTGCACTGATGAAGAAGGATGAAGCTTGACCTCAATGTCTGAATATGGGGAATGGAGTGAAATCCTCCAAGAGCTACTCAAGAATATCCTAAATAGGCATTTCCCGGCAATTCTTGCTAAGCAACAAGAAGTTGCAGCAAGTCCAAAGGACCAAAGATGAATAATACTCAAGATGATTTACAATGGCTACCTTGCCCTCATTTTAAACAATGTGAGCTCCCTCTCAATGGACCCCAATAATTAGGGTTTCCTTCCTCTAGAAGCTTCCCTCCTCTTTCACTGCGCTAGCCCATAAGATACGTTTCCATCTCCTACCACTGCATAGTTTGACTTGGTCAAACTTGACCTAGCCTTCTTGCAAAAATCCCCTTTCACACATGGAGGTGTGAAATCCAGCTCTATAAGTGATCCTCCTTCACAATAAGAGGATTTTTATTCCCTATTCATGAAATTAATGGGTCTCCTACCCATTTTATTTATCTCCTATGTGAAAATGGAAAAAATTAATGTTCCAAAAAAATTGCGAACATTACAGTCCTCCCCTCTGAAAGATTTCTTGTCCTCAAGCAAGTGCAAGGATAGACTGATACATTTTCCCTTACTCTCCCTGTAGCATCCATGAAATATGAATTTCTCTGAGAAAAGGATGCCATATCATCAATCAAGTGTCCAAGTTGTCCCTCCAACATATGCAATCCAGCTTGTGGTGAACATCCCCAAATAGCTGTAAGGTAGAAACAAATATCCATGAAGGAAAAAATGGGTTGTATAAGGGCATCCTTAAGGCATGAGATCTGATATATAATGGGAATAATCATCCCCATATGAATATCCCATCCCCAAGCAATCATCATACAACATAAGTTGCCTCCCAACATGGCAACTCATAGAAATCTCCCTCCACCTTGAGCTCCGGAAATGAAGGTGGGCTGCAAATCTGAATATGGAAAGCCTCATAGCTTGCCCCATGCTGTCCTCCTCTCCACTTGTGATAAGTGTAGAGTGTGTGTTGATCATGGGATGCAAAAATATTTCCCTCAAGTGGCAAAATGAAGAGCAATCCTCCAAGGATCTCTCCTCCATCAATGATAATTTGGTTGGCCCAAGACATTTCATCCATGATGATTAGGACATGATCATCATAGAATACCCCAATTAAATGTTTTATATAGGTTACACCATGTGCAGCAAGGTACAAACAATGTCTCATAGGGCTACAACGCAACTTCATCCACTGCAACTGCAGAAAATAACATTGCAAGTACAGTACAGAAAATATCACCTCTACTACTGAATAGTAAATAGATGAGCGAATCAGAAATAAAAATAAAATACACGCCCATATACATACAATGGATGGATATCATCATCAAACTCATGGCCCACCTCAAAAGAAGGCAAATAGGTGGCTGTGGTGGCCATGTCTCCCCTCATGTTCCTACTAGAACATGCAATGCATAAACTATGGGGATCATCTCCCCTCAAAGACACGCCAAACTTATGTGTCAATATTTTGATCATGATTCCAATAATAATATGAGACATAACATAAATTATAATCATGATCAAAAATAAAATAGGGGGATTACTGATGGTTTCATATGGTGCTGGAAAGTACCAACAGTCTCCCAAGGGTGCATAACGCAGTTTTGCAAATTGCTGCTTAAGAAATGTACGAGGAAAAATGTTTTGAAATACAATGCTAATCATATGAATTAGTTGAACATGTGTAGAATGGAAATTTTTTTGCCCAAGGCCATGTAAAAGATGGCTGCCTCCATCATATGGTTTGGCCCAACTTTTCATATAGAGAAACATGAAAAATCTGCCCCTTTAAGGAGCCATGCACTGCAACATAATGATAATAGTATATAGATCAGAAAATGTAAACACAAGGTTCTTACCATAAGCGGGAAGTAATATGATATATGGATCCATGTATGTGACCCTGCTCCTAAGTGACAGCGCTGTGAGCTCGTGCAAAAAGGCTCTTTTCCATGCCAATCTTTGTCTCTTGACATGCCCCTTGTTAAGAACACCTCTAGTGATGCTGTTGTAAATATGAAGTTTCTCCAAAGATGGAAATGCCTCCTGATCAGTCGAAGCCAAAGAGTAATTCCTTTGCACTATGAGAGTGCCCTCCTCTACTCCTGCAACACCATACATCATATGAGAGAAAATCTGCTTGTGCTCTCTCCAAGATAGTTCAAGCAATCCAAGTGCTTGCTACCTCCTCATGCTTACATCATGTAACTCATGTGATGAAGGTATCATGACTGATATATATACCATATCAGCACCATGTATCCCTACTCTCTGTTGCTCAATGATGTAAACATCCTGCCACTTCTTCTATACTCCCATTCTCCTGGAAGAGGGGTACACCAAGTGATGGCCAAACTCCTTCAATAGGAGCCAACGTAGCCAAGCCTCTTGCTGCCTCGCATCATATATTTGCAAGTGGAAAATAATCCTCTTGCTCCTCATCCACACTCATTCAGCTCCTTGTGGATGTCTTCTCCTTCTTCCTCCTTTGGTACTCCTCCCATGAGGGCTACCATTCTTCCAAACCAAATCACATCTCTTGCATTCCATGGAAGATTGGAATGCATCTCTTTGGAGACCTCCTAAAGGAGACCTCTCACCCCTGACTGTATTGAATCCATGAGGATTCAAATATGATGGAGTTAACTTCTCCTCTCCATCAATGTTTAGCAATTCTACTAATTCCTTCAATGGTGTAGCAGTTGTTTCATCCTCCGGTTCAAAATTTGTTTCATTGTTTTTCATGGGGGTGTCATGGTTCACTTCATCCTCCAAAAGTTCACACTCCAACCTCAATGGCTGAATGCAACTCAACCAAGATGTACGAGGATGAGGGTTCATCTCCTCCTTAAACCCCTTTCACAGCGTAGTGCAATCAAGGTGCTCCAAAATAGCAAAGTGTGTAAATCCTTGGACCTCTACATGTGAGTTTCCACATTCCTTTAAATTATTTGCTGAAATGAAAAGTGGAACTTCACTCATACCTTGGTGGATCTTGGGATCTTCTTGTGTGGATGCACTGTTTGTCTCCTCCAATGCAATGGCTGCCTCCTCCATAGATATAAAATTTTGCCCTTCCAAATCTGTGACAATGTTGATGAAATTCTCCTCCCATGGTGGAATGGCTCTCTCTTCCTTTGTCCTCTCTCCATCAAAGGTTTGGATCAACCTTTGGGAAAATTCTGCAAAATAACTCACCCTTGAATGGACCAAGGGTTTGAACCACCAAACTGAGGCTTCCTCCTCCATGTGCAGCACTGTAATCTCCAGTGCTTCTTTCTCTACCACTGGATGTAGCAAGAAAAATACCTCTATATTTTTCACCCAAGCTCTAGCTGAAGTGTTCCCATCAAATGTAGACAATAGAACCTATTGCCTTTGATTTCTCTTTTTCCATAGGGCCTTCTCTCCTCCTTCTACTGAATAAACTGTGGGAATTTTGTAGCTCCCCCGAATGCTGTAGAATGGGATTTATACTCACTCAGGTATTGATCTAGAACCTAATGATCCAAGCATCTCTCATGCTTGTTTTCTTTTTGATAATAGGAAGTGCATGGACCTTCCTCTTCTTCTCTTTGCTTCTCCTTCTTGGGGAGGCTCTTCTTTGTTCTTAAAATAGATGAGATCAAGCTCATCTGCTTCATCATCTTCTTCTTTTTCTTTCTTGGGCTTGAAGGCCACAGTCTGAGCCAAGAAATATGCTCTCATACCACTGTAATATTCCTTTTTAGGAATAGTTAGAAATCCATGGATGGAAAACGCATTTTTCAGAAATGGAGCCAACAGGATTTGATACCAAGACCCGGATCTCTTAGAACAATGTGTCTAAGACCAAAATCAAAGATTTTTGATCTATGAAATACTTCTAGGGTGATGAGACAAGCTTCCCACACCTAGTTCCCTTCAGAAATTTCCCAAGGAATGGGGCTACAACAATGTATGAACATACAATGGGTTCTCAGTGTTATTTGAATGAGCCATGAAACATGAAGATGCAAATAGCTGAACAATGTATAATATAGCAGAAAGAGAGTACAATTCTATGAGGAATCACTCATCAAGCTAGACAATGAAGGCCTCAGTTAGACATGTACACCACATGTGACAAAATACTACTATATAAATATGCCATAGCTATGACAACACTGTCAATAGAAAGAAATGCAACATATAATATGAAAATACAATGATATATCATTGATAGCTCAAGAAATGAGGGGGAGCAAGCTCTCAACCCCTGAAAACAATAGTACAAAAATCCCGAGAAGGATTGGCCACAATACATGTACAAAATGGAAAATACAATAATGTCGGAGTTGTTGGGTAGCAGAAACTCATAAAAAAAATAGGAAAAAATCACTGAATATGATTTGAAATCTGAAATGGCCTCCTCCAATGGAAATATGAATTGAAAGGCTGATCCTTTCACCTAAGATATCACCCTCCAAATGTCTGTTGATCCCTCGTAGCAAATGCTCTCCAAGAATAACGTTGTCTAAGAGAGGGAATGCACTTCCAGTGATGGTAAGGGGTTGGCCTGGTGCCAAAGATGGTGTAATAAGCTCATGAGCCTCCTTTTATGATCTCCCAAAAGGATGGAAGCTCCCTCATCTGAAAAACTAGTCAAGGATGGTGTTGTAGAAATCCTCCCTAGCAACACCCAACAATAATGCACAATCTCCAGCTGAAACTACGTTGATGAAGAAGGATGAAGCTTGACCTCAATGTCTGAATATGGGGAATGGAGTGAAATCCTCCAAGAGCTACTCAAGAAGGAGAGGAAATCCTAAACAGGAATTTCCTGGCAATTCTTGCTAAGCAACAAGAAGTTGCAGCAAGTCCAAAGGACCAAAGATGAATAATACTCAAGATGATTTACAATGGCTACCTTGCCCTCCTTTTAAACAATGTGAGCTCCCTCTCAATGGACCCCACTCATTAGGGTTTCCTTCCTCTAGAATCTTCCCTCCTCTTTCACTGCGCTGGCCCAGAAGATACCTTTCCATCTCCTACCACTGCACAGTTTGACTTGGTCAAACTTGACCTAGCCTTCTTGCAAAATTCCCCTTTCACATATGGAGGTGTGAAATCCAGCTCTATAAGTGATCCTCCTTCACACTAAGAGGATTTTTATTCCCTATTCATGAAATGAATGGGTCTCCTACCCATTTTATTTATCTCCTATGTGAAAATGGCAAAAATTAATGTTCCAAAAAAATTGCGAACATTACAATATACTATTGACATCTTTCAACAGACTACAACATCTAAAGGTTTACATTCTGAACTAGGACTGTCGATTTTTTCTCCTTGGAATGATATTCAAGAGGTATCAAGTATTCACCCTTATTTCTATGATTCTTTTGAAATTTTCTTAGACAAATCAATTCAAGTGAAGGTTGATATACATAATTTGTTTTCTTTTAACTTCTTAAGGCTAGATGTGCATAGTTTTGTTTTTGTTTCTTATAGCTTTGTTCTACTTCCTTTACTAATACATGTTATATCTTTGATTGCAGTGACAAATCTGATAAGATGGCTGCATTGTAAATATTCATATACTTGACTCTTTTTTTTCTTTTTTTCTTCTTTTTTCTGATGCAAATTTCATATAGTGTATATAGTAGGATTAGAAATAGTTTAAGTTGCTTAAATTATAGGGTTTTTAATAAGGTAATAATGGTGAATTAGGAACATTTTGGAATGCTTTATTCATCACAACCTCACAAGATACATGTATCATTATCCCACCCTATCTAAACATGACTTTGAGATTTTTGTGTTGTTTTATCTTGTTTTGTTACACTTTTAAGCTTAACCATTTGATTTTGATTTTGCTTAGTTTCTTTTCCTTTTTGTTTTCATTTTATTTTATTTTACTTGGGTACATGTCTTTTTTTGGTTTCATTTAAACATGTTATATGGAGGAACATTATTTCAAATGGAAACACCAGTTGGTCCACACGAGGGAAATCCCGCTCTCTATTTATAACTAGATATAAGTTCCTACTTCTCACATCTTAATCATTCATCATGGAGAACAGAGTCCTGGTTCAAATAGTTTAACCCCATTTTAATAGATGAACAAATTTTCATCAATATAAATTTTGAATCCCTCCCATTTCCCCTCCACATATATGAAATTCTCTACTTTGGTAAATGTGAATAGATCTAGCGAGGTAAATCTTTAATAGATTTACATCTGTATCTCAATACATAGCGTCATGTACCTCCCAACTTTTTTCACCAAATTGGAAAACAATAAAATACTAAAATAAATTTTGTAAATTATGATCAAAAGGGTGGTAAAAATAAATTTGAAGGAACACATGTGTGGGAAGTACAAGTAAACCTGTCAGGGCTATAAACACTCGCTGGAAATAGGGTCATACTTGTATGGTACCATGACAACTTCACTGGGGTACTATCTAGGATTTTTGGCAAGGAAGCAATGTCATGTAAAGGGATAATGTTATATCGAATGTTCACTAATCTTTAAATGACTTCCTAGCTATTTTCATTATTCATTCAGTAGATTTCTATCTTAAGTAAATAATATCCTCTTTCCTTGGATTCATTATTTTGGAAATGGGCGTTCAAGTAATCTAATCATTATGTGCTCACTCTGTTTTCTTCATGTCTTACGTGGGACTCTTGCAAATGGTATAAGATATAAATATTTTGGGACAACCTCTGTCTAATCCTAACCGAGATAATTTTTTCTCTCTCATGTGTCACTAGTTGTTGTAGCCACAACACCCCATATTTGATAGGATCCCTCATGTAAAATTGTTTCTAATTTTGTTTAAATTTTTCGTTGGTCTTGATTTTTTTTGCATAAAGTGTTTTTTTATTTATGACCATTTTCTCACATGACGACACTTATTTCGCTTCATGTTTTTATTCCTCTCCCCGGAATAGCACTTGCATCGTTGATCTCATTTTACCAGATCGCCTCACATTTTGCATTTTATCTGCCTCATTGCAATTGCTTGTTCATGTCGTCATCACTTGATTGTGATCACATCCATTATTGGGGGTTCTCTAACAACCTTCCAATGTTCAGTTTACTTGATTTCATCCTCTGAAGTAAACCTTGAGATCTTATAAAATATCTCATTGGTTTTATCATCTTGGCAAAATGCCTTATTAAATTCTCTTCGAATTGTTTAGTCTTTGTCTTGTTTTGGCCTTTTCATTACATTTCATAATCTTTCTTTATATATATATATATATATCATGAAATTAAGATATATTATTAAACGTATGATCATATGTTTATAAATATATTTGTAAATATGTATTCACATAATAATAATTAATATATTTACAAAAAAAAATCAACAAAATATATGGTAAAATGTTACAATTTGAAATGTCATGAAAAATAGAAAAAATTATAAATTTATTAAGAATGCAAAGGTGAATAATATTAAAAATCGCCCAACATTCCACGATGGCCATGCCATCAATCCTTTAGGTTGGTTATGCTCACAAAAATTGTTGGTATTTTCATAGCAATTAGTCATTTGTTTGCCTCATGCTACAATTGGTATGTTACAATGTAGAATTTGTTTGAAGGTCTGAATTTGTTAAGTGGCAGGTAGTGCATTTTCAAAATTGGTTAACGGTTTGTTAAAAGAAAGAAGGTGGTGGGAAATTATAAGAATGCATGCAATGCAAGGGCCCTGGGGACATAGCACATAGAGATGACTCGTGAGTAAAGCACGATGACCATGTTGCAGAGGGTGGATAACAGATGATGTTAGCAGCACTAGAGAGAATGTTGGCAACATGGGGGAGAGAAGGCACCAGTGTTGGAGAGGGAAACACACAGTGCCAGAGGCAGCATTTCCGGATGCAAAGTGTAGTGTGAGGAGGTGTCAATTCACCAGGGGGATTTCTCTAGAGTTATTTGAATTGTGTAGTGACACTACTATCATGCAAAAAAAGGCCGATTATAGCTATTGTATGAGAGCTTTTGGCTCTTTTCTCTTTTTAATTTCTTTTCACTATTCCATATTGTTCTATTATGAGTCTAGGCTACTTTGAGGACTCAAAAAACTCTCTTCCATGACCCTTTTTCCTTAACGAGATGACGTCCCTCGACTCTCAGGAGAACCTCCTCCTTTTTTCTTTTTTCTTTTACAATGAAAACTTCTCTTCTTTTTTATTATTTCAAAAATGGGTTTTACAATGATATAAGAAACTTGTTTTCAGATATTTCTAGCGATTGATTGTAGGGGCATTTATTGGATGTGTCATCTTGGGACAAGATGAAATCTAGAGGCTACATGGCCCTTTATAGACTCTGTCTTTTAGAACTTACAGAAATATCCCTGCACAATCAACATATAAACTCAAATCCTATGGAAGTTCAACCACTTTAGGTTCTCACCAAGGCTTTTAGGCCTTGATGTTCATGCTTCCAAACTTCTGACTTAACTCTACTTGAGAAATTCTTCGTGTTGCAAGCAGGTCAAACATATGTTCGCAGGTGCAAAGCAAGAAGACAATCTCAGAATTAAAACCAAGACAAAGCTCTAGACTCTCTAAAATGTTGATCCCTCAATGTGTTCTACCCTTCTCCTTATATAGGAATGAAAGGGGAACAACCTTGGACAAATTGGATGAAAAACTTTATTGTACAAATATTCGGTATGGTCTAGAGATGTGGATCAAATCACACCAAAAGTCGAAGAAGTGCTTCGAGTCTCAAGATTCATCTGAGAAGAAAATTTTACGAAAAAATATACATAGTGGAGATTTATCGAAATCCCACAAAAATGATTACATAAAGAGAATCCAATGGTACAAAAAATTTACACAGTGGAGATTTTGTCGGAAATCCCATGGAAAATAGTCACGCTCATTGTTAGATGACTAGACTTAACTGTGTTCTCTTTCTCTTGTTTTCGGATCATTTTGGCATGTTCCTAAAATATTTATGCCTGGGAATCGGCAAGTGAATAGGCCTGATGTGTCCCATTCTTTAGTATAGATGCATCTTACAATCATGGGGTTTCCTAGCACAATTTGGTGTTTTATTTTTGTCATGATGACCCATTGATGATTATGCTTCATGAAATGGCCAAGGATCTTATTGTCAGAATATTGACCAAGATCTCTAAGAACTAAACAAGGAGTTTCATAACAGTCCATATGCTCCATGCATTCTTCTTGAAAGTAAAAGGTGAACTGCCTTGGATCCATAGCAGTTTTATTTAATCTGAACCATGACCACCATTCTTGGAGCCATTGGGGTTGATGAAGGAGTCGTGTGATAAAAGTGGGTCCAAATTTGATTAATGTGTAATGAGTTTCATTTACTTTCTCTCTACATAGTACATCCCACCACAATATTTTATATCCTGCAAAATCATATATGGTGTCAATAAAAATAAGGTTAGGATTATTATTTGGCCACATTAATATGTTAGAACATTCAAGATCCCTTACCCTATTGATTATGTAATACTTATGAAAAGTATTAGATATTGAGATTCCTTCATTCCAAATTATTTTCAAATCATGGAAGCTTTTTGTTAATGCTTCTTTAGACATTTGAGAAGAGTGTATGGAATGTTTGTAAATCATGTCATGTATCCATCGGCTAGACTTAGGATACACTCTTCGTTCTGGTACTAAATTGTTGGATATCAGTATGTGGTTGTAGATTTGCATCAAGGACTTTAGTATTCCTTAATTTCCAAGTTGGATTACACTATATGATATAATCAAACCAAAAATTATTATCAGGGATATTTATGTAGGCTTCAATTTATTCATTAGGATCCCATTCTATAACAATGACAAACAATTTTATTTTATTTTTGTAAATTTTCTTTTCTTAAGAATTCTGGTAAGCAGATTATTGACCCTTTGATGTGTTCTACTTGGAAGTCAAAGTTTGAAAAGAGTGCTTTCCATCTAGAAAAATTTGATTCTCCAAGTTTCCTTATATCATTTTCCAAGACTTTCTTTAGTGTTGAAGCATCAGTCCTAAGGAAAAAAAATTATGCACAAGATGTATATCAAACTTGTCGATGTAATTCTAGGCAGCTTTTACTTCCTTCTCAATTGTAGAATAATTTTTCTCAGAGGGACTCCATGTTCCTAAAGAAAATTGGACTACTTGTTCTTTTCCATCTTTTTTTTGTTTTAATATTCCACCCCATCCCACGTTATTGGCATCAGTTTCAACAATTTTGAACAATTCTTCATCTGCTAGATATAGAATAGGTAAATGTTTTACCTTGGCTTTTATATTTCTGACTGCAGTAGTGTGTGTCTCTGTCCATGACTTCGGCTCCTTTTCCAATCTCTAATTCAACATACTTATGTCACTTGCACACCCTTTATAAAGGTTACTGACATAATTTAAACATCCCAAAAATCTTTGTAGTTGTGTTTTGTCAGTAATTCTATCAGGCAATTTATCAGCGAATTCTAGGGCATGTTTTTGTAGAGTGATATGTCCATTTTCAATGGTATGGCCTAGAATTTTTTTTTTTTTTCAATAGTTCTAACGTTTTTCTACTCAAAACCAATCCATTGTTCTTTACCACCTGTATGAATCTCTACACATGCTTCAAATTTTCTTCAATAGTCTTGGAGAAGATCAGGACATTGTCAATGTATACTATTAACCAATCAAATTAGGGTTTGAAGACTTCATCCATTACCTTTTGAAATTTTTATGGAGCATGCTTTAACCCAAATGGCATAAAATTCCACTTATAATGCCCTGAAGGGACACTAAATGCATTTTTTAATCTGTCTTTGTCTTTGATAGAAACCTGCCAAAATCCAGACTTCATGTCAAATTTGTAAAATATTTTGGCTCCTGCTATTCTGCTTATCAGGTTTCCCTTATGGGGAATTGGGTAGGTGCCATCTGCCAAAACTGTATTTAGGGGTCTGTAGTTTATGACCAATCTAGGAATCCCCCTAATTTTTTTAGAATTCTTATTCACAGAGAATCCATAATAGTTCTAGGGATTGTTGGATTCCCTTATGAGCTTGCGCTGCAGAAGCTATGAAATCTATTTTTGAAAAATTTTTATGTATTCATTATTCATTGGGATTGCTCTACTTTAGCATGGCTTACCCTCATATTCCTCTTTGTAGGGAAATTCTACTATATATTGTTTCCTATGCCATAAATCATTAGGATCCTCTGCAGAGCATTTTTCTTCTAATTGTTTCTCTAATTCTGCAATTTTTTGCATAATCTTGGGAAATTGAAGTTGTTCTTCAATCCTTAGAGAGAATTTAAAGTTTTTCAGTTCTTCTATCTTCTTATGTTTTAGACTTACCTCTTGCATGGCCTGAATCATAGTAGAATATCTTGGTGTTGAGACATATGGCAGAGTAAAAGTATGAAAATATCCTCTACTATCAGGAGCAGAAATAAAGTATCCAGCTAAACCATAAGGAGTTATGGTTGAACCATGTAGTTCTACAACAACAAGAAAAACAAATTGTAGCATACAATCAAGAGGAATATTTCCAACTACAAATTTCAGGCTAATACAATGTTTTTCAAAACAAATTGTACCCTTAGAAACTTCATATTTGAATTCTTGGGTTCCTAGTCCTATGACCTCTCTATGTGTTGTTGTCTAGTATTTTGATGGAATTAGATATTTATTCATAAAATTGATATATACTCCTAAATCTATAAATATTCTTAGAGAAAATATTTGGCCTTCAATGTTGATATCTAACAACACAGGTGTTGTTGATATTGAATAGTCATAATCTTCATACTTCCAAAGCCTAGGAAGTCATCATGTCTTTTTTCATAGATCTCAACATTGGGATTTTTGAATAATTCTAAATATTGTGTTGTGTTCCCTATTTCTAAGGCTGATACTTTTATCTTTAGTTCTGATACCTCTTTCTTTAGACTGTGAATTTCTTGGCTAACTTCACCTAGAATCATGGGTCTAGGTTTTGCAAACTGTTGGTTTCTCTGAAATGACTTTGTATTTTTCTCATAAGAAGCATCTACAAATAAATATTTGGGTGAAGTAGATTTAGAGGTACTTCCCTAAGTTTTGTGCATATTCTACACAAAAGTCTCGAGGAGATTTTCTTTCATTTCTCCTTCTTCTAGCATCTTGATGCTAGCCAAGACCTTTTCTTCTTCATCATCTATGGTATTAGAGGCAACTTTATTGGCTCTTCAAATTCTAATTTGGAGTCAGAAATATCCTTAGAAAGACTATATTGATAGTCTTTTGAATTTGTGCAATCGCATTCGTTGATATATTCATTGACTTTCTCTTCTGAGTATCCAGTATCTATGTTTGTTTGGTCATTGCTTGTTGTTGAATGTGAACTACAATAATTTTTTTTCATCAGGTGTACTTCTTCTTTTAAATAAATGTTGGGGAAATTTTTTATCCGATGAAATTTTGATCCACACTTTGTACACTAGAATGAAACTATATGTCCCTTTTTTCTGGCATGTTCCTGAGACTTCTTTCCTCTGATGGCCCTTGATTCTTTAGCTTGTGGACATTTATTTTCAGTATGTCCCTATTGACCACAAAGCCAACAAGTAATCATGCTATTATTTTTGGATTTCTGATGAATATCCCTAAGCTCATAATAGTGTGATCGTGGCACAACTCTATACTATCCCTTTCGGTAATGCTTTCTGATACTTTTAGGGCACTCCTTGTAGGTTTGTTTTTTATTTTTCTTCAGGTTTTTTCTGGACTTTATTTTTTGTACAACAGGATCATCAATGGTTAACCCATATTTGTTACAAATTAATTTTCTATCAGGGAGCCTGGATAGTTTATGTAATTATTTCTTTACTTTCAATCTTGTACATAGACCAAACAATGCTTTGGTTATATTACAATAAATCCCCCCCCCCACCATATATAAGTCTCAAAATATTGGGAGAATATTTCCTCATGTTGAATATACTCCACGAATTTGGAAGGGAGTGCTACCAAATATATTTGTTTCCATAAATAATCTTGGCCTTCTTTAACTTCATATATCCTTTGTGTCTAATCTCTGTGGAAATCTTCAACTGGGACATCTTTTTGCATTTAAGGTTCATAAGAACCATTTCGTGCTTGTTGGCCATTTATACTATTGTCCCACAGCAATGTTCTCAGAATAAAAGATATTAATGCTCCAATCATATTATTTTGAGTTGTACCATCTTCATTGTGAATTATATCACCTCCTTCATCTTTACCACTTGTTCTTCCATTTTCTGAATAAGGGCGGGAGATGATTCCACCTCCGTTAGGGGAATTTTGAGGTCTAAAATGGGCCTCCTAAGAAAAAATGTACAAAAAAATAAGCTTTATAAGAACCAATAAGATTCAAGATGATGATGTCAACCATGGGGGATGATTCACCATTTTTTAAGTAAAAGGGTAAAAATATTAAAAATTAATCAAATAATAAAACTATTTTTTCAACTCGTATTTTCAACTTATCTCCCAAAGTTTTTACTCAAATTTCGAGTGGGAGTACTCATTGGATGAAAAATTTAATTCCTCATCCAAGGAGTACCCATGTTGCATACTTTCTATGGACCCTTCTAAATGAAAAATTAGAAATACATAAAAAAAACATGATTACAATCATGTTTTTTCATGTATTTCTCATTTTTCATGTAGCAGGACCCATCGAAACTATGAAACATGAGTACTCCTTGGATGAGGAATTAAATTTTGCATCCAAAGAGTATTTCCGCTCGAAATTTAAGTAAAAACTTTGGGAGATAAGTTGAAAATATGAGTTAAAAAAGTAGTTTTTTCTTTTTTCTTTTTTTATATCTCCTTTTATTATGATTCGTATAAAAATTCTTATTAGAATTCCATATTATGTTTTTTTTCTAAATTCACTTATTATATCGAAAACATTTTATATATTATATATAATATTAATATTATATATATATATATATATATATATATATATATATATATATATATATATATATATATATATATATATATATATATATATATATATATCATCATCATCATTTACATGGTATTGACATTTTTTTCATCTTTTATAAATGATGTTATTAATATAATGTTTTAAAACATCAAAAGGGGATATTAATATTTATTTTGACTTTGCCACTATCAATATAATAATTGTGTAGACTTTGTCAATTTTAGAAGTTAAGTTAATTTCTTAACTTATTTTCATGAATTTTCAAGGTCAATAATGAGTTAATGGGGATTTATTGCTAAATATTAATAATTGTTAACTTATTTTTACTAATTTTTCTAGTATCATCTTGCATCAAGTTGAGAAGATCATTCTCTTAACTCAAAATTATAATGAATTCATTTTATAACTTATTTTAGGCATGTGAATTAAGGGTTATATTGATAGTTCTCTAGCAATATTCAGATTGATACTCAATACATTTTGTGAATATCATTCTCTCAACTTATGTAAAAATTGTAATGAATTCATTTTGTAACTTATCTTAGGTATGTGAATTAAGTGTTATATTTATAGTTTTCTAGAAATATTTGGATCGGTACTCAATACATTTGTGATCCTCAAATTAATTTGGGATTGGCAAGTTAATCTTCATCCTAATATCAAGCATAATTCTTCCCCCTCTAATTAGAATACTTTAGCTCTTGATTAAGGACTAGGTTATCTGGTGCTTAGTTAATATTAGTTTCCTTTCATGTCCTATTGCACCATAGACTTAGTGAAATTTCATTATTTTATTCTTCAAGTCTCCTTAGATAGGAGCAAGCCTCACAGTGGCTCGATTGAGCCCTAGTTTCAGTCAAATAATTAAGGATCATCTCACTTAAAGTGATAACATACATCTGATTTTTTTTTTCCCTTTAGTTTGCTAATATTAATAACCATCACTCATAAACAAACTGAATATTGTCCTTGTTCATATTGTAAATACTAGTTAGGTTAGGTTAACTTAGGCTAGTTCTAGGACATGGGTAACTAGAAACCCATTTGAACCAGACATGATTGTCATCACAACGGAAAAGGGTCTAACTGGGACTCTGACCGAGTAATTTCTCACATGTTAAGCCAGTACATTTCTAGGCATCAACATTTTTGGCACTAGAAAGAGGGCCACATATTTCTATCTATGTAAAATTTTATCTTGTTAATCATGGCTCATCCGTTGTGTCATGCATTTAGTACGCTTGAACCAACCAGAAACTTTCTCAAGAAACCTATCCTATCCTTGATTAGACCATCATATGATGGTGAGAGTGGCATTACTGTTGTAGATCATGATTCACAGTTTTTGGTTAAATATAATTCTTTTAATATCACTAATTACAATGAGTTATGCAGGTTATTCACTCTCATGTTTAAAGGCCATATTTGAGGATGGTATATTACACTCCCTAACAAATCTATACATTCTTGGGAACACTTTTTTGAAACTTTTCTTTCATCACATCAATTTTATGAATATGATAAGTTGTGTTTTTATATAGGAAATCTTATGATGCAATATAATGAATCGATTGATGAATTTTACAATAGATATACATCTCTTTGTTTTAGATTTACCCTCAAAGATACTCCTTCTCAAGATGATTTATTACAAAATTTTCAGTTCCTTATTTCTTCTTCCACTAATTCTAAAATATCACACGTATAAGAGAAAGATGTTCTTGATTTATTTCTTAAACATGTTGAACATTCTAATCAATCTCAATCAATTTCAACAGGAACTATGACACCTCAAGAACTGAATTATGAAAAATTTGATAATATTACTTTGAAATAAGACTCAATTCTAATATAATATCTACCTTCAATCCACATTGATCAACATATCCATGATTAGGAAAATTATATGGACGTGCATAATACGATATACTCTAGAGTTCATTATTTTTTGTATCCAAACCTTTTCAAATATTAGAGTGCAAACCATAGTGATATCTTATATCTTTCTCATGAAAACTTTCCTTCGACAGATTCAATTTTCTTTGGGGGACATATTTCCTGTGAGAAGGGTTCTTTATCTATCCTTGATTATTTTCCATCACCTTTCTCTCCTTTAGGTGATTCTTCTAAATCAAACCAATTATATCAATTTTAGGAATGGGAGGCCATATATGAAAAATATTTCAATGATGAGATTGTTAAATACCTTCACCATAAATAAATCTTGATGTAAATATGTCGATAGATTCATTTTCTACTATTTCATTGTCTCATGTAGATAAACACAACATTGTATCTGTTGATCATTTGGTTTCCAATTATCTTTGTAATCATATGGAAGCTTGTCTCAATGAAAGCTCTTATCTTCCTAGTGCTAGGTATTCCAGTTCTCCTTGTGATTTTGATAACAATAGATTAGATAATCATGTATATACTACTGACATCTTTCAACAGGCTGCAACATCTAAAGGTTCACATTCTAAACTAAGCTTGTCGGTTTATTCTCCTTGGAATGATCTTCAAGAGGTATCAAGTATTCACCCCTATTTCTATGATCCTTTTGAATTTTTCTTAGACAAATCAATTCAAGTGAAGGTTGATATACATAATTTGTTTTCTTTTAACTTCATATGGCTAGATCTGCATAATTATGTTTTTGTTTCTTATAGTTTCATTCTACTGCCTTTACTAATACATGTTATATCTTTGATTGCAAGGACAAAGATGATAAGATGGTTGCATTGGAAATATACATATACTTGACATTTTTTTATTTTTTTTTCGATGCAAATTTCATATAGTTTTTTAGTAGGATTAGAATTAATTTAACTTTCTTCAATTATAGGTTTTTGAATAAGGTAATAATGGTGAATTATGACTTTTATCATCATTATCATTATTATTTTTATTTCATGTTAAGCTTGATCTTTAGTTTTTTTTTTTTTTCTCTCTTTAATAAGATTATTTTGAAGAAATATGAATATCTTGGTGATAACATCATAAACAAGTTTGTAAACATGATTACACCATAGTCAACATTTGGGAAAGCTTTATTCATCATAACCTCACAAGATACATGTATCATCATCTCACCCTATCTAAACACGATTTTGAGATTTTTGTGTTGTTTTATCTTGTTTTGTTGCCCTTTTAAGCTTAACCATTTGATTTTTATTTTGCTTAGTTGATTTTCCTTTTTTTTTCATTTTCTTTTTTTTTACTTGGGTACATGTCTTTTTTTGGTTTCATTTAAACATGTTATATGGAGGAACATTATTTCAAATGGAAACACCAATTGGTCCACACGGGGGAAATCCCACTCTCTATTTATAAATAGATATAAGTTTCCTACTTCTCACATCTTAATCATTCATCATGGGGAAAATAGAGTCCTGGTTCAAATAGTTTAACCTCGTTTTAATAGATGAACGAATTTTCATCAATATAAATTTTTAATCCCTCCCATTTCCCCTTCCACATATATGAAATTCTCTACTTTGGTAAATGCGAATAGATCTAGCGAGATCAATCTTTATTAGCTTTCCATATGTATCTCAATACATAGCCTCATGTACCACCCCACCTTTTTCACCAAATTGGAAAGGAAGAAAATACTAAAAGAAATTTTAGAAATTATGATCAAAGGGGTGATCAAGATAAAGTTGAAAGCACACATGGGGAAGTACAAGTAAACCTGTCAGGGCTATAAACGCTCGTTGGAAATAGTGTCATACTTGTATGGTACCATGACAACTTCATCGGGGTACTATCCAGGCTTGTTGGCAGGGAAGAAATGTCATGTAAAGGGATAATGTTATATCGTATGTTCACTAATATTTAAGTGACTTCCTATCTATTTTCATTATTCATTCATTATATTTATATCTTAAGTAAATAATATCCCCTTTCCATTCATTATGGAAAAGAAAGCTTTTTCTTTGGTTAAAGCTTTAAAGGACTTCAGAGTATACATATTGCACTCCCACATCATTGCCTTTGTCCCAAATTCAGTTTTGAAAGATATTCTAACACAGGACCCAGATGGTAAGAGAGGTAAGTGGATTGTTGTTATTCTTGAATATGATTTAGAGATAAAGCCCACTAAACTCATCAAGGGCCAAGGTCTAGCTAGATTAATGGCTGAATCAAATTTTGAAGTTCTTGATATTAATATGATAAATGCTTTGGATGATCAAGAGGAAATCTCAACTCCCATTGTTGAAGAACATTTTATGAATTCCTCTTGGTATGCTAATATTCTTTATGTTTTGCTTAATTTGAATACACCTCCTGGTTTGACAAAAACAAAGGCAAGGTTTCTAAAGTTAAAAGATGTAAACTATTGCATTATAGATAAATGTCCTTATTGGAAAAATGAAAGTGGTATATTGCTTAAATGTTTTCTTGAGTATGATGCAGAGAATATTAAGCACGAGTTCCATGAAGGAGAATGTGGAGGCCACCTATGCTGGAAGATAACAGCCAACAAAATTCTGAGGGCCGGTTACTATTGGCCTACTCTCTTTCTTGATGTTCACAAGATGATAATTTCCTGTCATAAATGTCAAATTTTTGAAGGCAAAAGGAAGCTGCTTCCCCTACCTCTGCATCCAATCACTGTTGAAGCTCCATTTCAATAGTGGGGACTTGACTTCATAGGAGAAATCCATCCACCATCATCTGCCCAACATAGATGGATTCTCACTGCCACAGACTACTTCACTAAATGGATAGAATCCATCCCTTGTAGGCAAGCCAATGATTTTGTCATTATAAAATTCATGGAGACTAATATTCTCTCTAGATCTGGTTGTCCTACCAAGATCATCAATGATAATGCAGCAACATTTGGATCCAATAAGATGGTTGAGTTCTGTCACAAATATCAGATAAAATTGGGTCATTCCACGACCTATTACCCTCAAGGTAATTGCAGAATCCTCAAACAAGAGTTTAGTGAACATAATCAAGAATCTATTGGAGGACAACAAGAATTATTGGCACACAAATCTTGTGCATGCACTTTGGGCTGACAAATTAACATTGAAGAAATCTATTGGTATGTCACCCTACTAGCTTATGTATGGCACTGATGCAATTTTTCCAACCAGCCTTGGTGTGACAGTTATGAAGTTGATTCAAGAGGTTCAGTCTGAAGACAATGACATGATCATAAGGATAAATTAGACTATTCACCTTCAAAAAACCATAGAATAGGTTTATAAAAAAGCATTACTAAAGAAGGACGGCATAAAAGAGCTTTTTGAGAGAAGAACAAAGGCCAGCAATTTCAATATTAGAGACAAAGTTTTAAAGTGGGACTCAAGGAGAGAAGACAAGGGCAAGCATGGGAAATTTTAAAACTTATGGCTCAGCCCTTACTTCATTCATTCAGCTGCTAGTAATAATGCCTTTTTCTTGCAAGAGTTGAATGGAGCATAATTGTTTGGGGGTCCTGTCAATGGCAGGATGCTCCAACATTAATTATCTTGATCCATGTCATGTTCTGAAGCCTTTTTATTTTTTTTCTCATTATAAATATTTCACCCATCATTGCATTCAAAGTTAGAAAAAAAAAATATGAAAACAGCAAAAGAAAGAAAAGAGGGCAGGATTGTAAAAACAAGAAAGGTATAGCCCCATGTCAAAAAAGAGAAACAAAGTCTGAAAGTGTGCAAGACTAAATTCCACTCCTGAAAAACACACTTCTAATTAGTCATACAGCCTAATATTGACTAATTAGTTTTAAATTTACTGCTGATTCAATTTTCCAAACAGTTTAATCTTGGCTTATCAGTAGGTAGATTAGGCTAGAAATTAAAGGTTCAAACATGCTCAAAATCTGAACCTAAGTTTCCAAAGGAATAATGACTCCAATATGTTTCAAATTATGAGTCAAAATAGAGGTAAAATTGGTTCTAATCAGCTCAAAATCTGAACCAGACAACAAGGAAAAAATAGCTCAAATAGAAGCAAAAACAAAGCTGAAAAAGATGAGGGAAGTGCTTTGAAATTTCAGATCTTAAGCCTTCCATTTTGATTTAAATTTCTGTAAAATAATATCTATGTGCAACTTGTTTTTTATGTCATATATTAGCAACAAATTAGATTGTTCAATCCTAACTTGTATGCTTTTAAATTTCTGTTTTAGAAATTAGAGAATGAAAATCTGTTAGACTGTTTAATCCTAACATATTATTAGCTAGGTAGAGAAGCATTATGAACTCAACTGTTTAATCTGAGTTCATGGAGAAATAAGGAGTAGAATTAGATTAGATTTTTGTTTTCAAAAGAATAAAATGTTTTAAAAAGTTTTCCAATCCAAGTGCACTCTAAAGAAGAAAAAATGTTAGATCAGTAGGATTGGGTAGGTAGAAAGCTTGTGTTGATAAAGATCCGTTGTTTTTTATGGCCGATAACATGTTTTCAGAGCAAAAGAAGATCATCCAAGTAAGAAAGTTGCAGCCTAATAGGATAAGGCTTTGATCAGCCTCCCAGAGAATGCAAGTCTGAAGTTCTGAATGCCTTCAAGAAGGTACCATCCCCAAGTGGAGCCACTGTTAGCCACCTATAAAATTTGTTATATCAAAAGGTTGCTAAATCATTTTTGGAGCCTTCAAGAAACAGTTTTATTGCTAAAAATGTCATCTCTTGAAGACTCAATGAACACATCATGCCCTCTATTTAATTTTCACTGTTGTTTCCCTTTCAAACTCTGAAATTCTGTTGTTTTCCATGAAGAAAAGACTGTTGCAAAAATCCATTTTTCCCCTTCCTTCACTCAAAACTAACCTTCATTTTATTCCCTTTTTCTTCCATAAAATTCCTCTATTTTTCATGATTTCCCTTCTTCCCTTCATGAAAATCCTTTTACAAAGTTTAAAACTCATTTTTAAAATTTACTGAAACCCCCAAATCCATCAAAAACTTTGAAAATTCTCATAAAAAATAAGTGTTTTGACTATAGGCTTAAGCCCATTTGGGCTAAGTCCTAACCACTTCCCCACATATGCCCCAGTGCTAGAACTGAGCGCTAATGGTCCCAAGCGCTTATCACATCGGAACAAAACACAGCACACAAGTCTTTGGCTTTTATAAAACCTCTGATGCGATCAAGTCCCCTTTTGTATAAACCCATCTCCGATGCATATTTCCCTTTGTGAATACATAAAACCCACTTTTTCCTAATTTTGGTCTAAGCCCGCCATTCCATGTTATCAATGAAAAGAACCATTGATCTTTCCCAATCAAACGGTCATTGTAATATCGCATTAGAGATTTATGCAATGGGTAGATTGAAAGACCAATACTTTGCCTCCGATCCGATTGGCCCTTATACATTTTAAACCCTGGGCATTTGTTTTCCATGTATCTATAGGCCCCGCAATCGAGCACCAACCCACTTATGTATAGTCCGTCCCGAGCCATAAAAACCTTTGCATTTTATAAGCCTTTGGGTTTTTATAAGTATCAAGGGGTTTCTGTCGGTGCATGTTTTGAAACCATATCTGTCGTTGATCTTAAACCGATCAAACGGCCCGCGCAGTATCGCATCGGCGAAATTCAAAAGGGCACATTTCATATTTTGTTTACCTCTTCCGATCAGCAATCTCCCGATGGATTGTCAGCCGTCGATCATCCTCGCCAGATCCAGATCCGACAACCCTCATTCGCCTTGATCATAAACCTTCCTTCCGCCTTTCGACCCCTGACGATTCATTACCCACCGTCGATCTGATCTGTAGATCGAAGGTCTACAATAAATCACATCAAAGGCTTTCATCACCCCTTTCCCTTTGCCCCCCGCTGATCGTGAAGCTCCGATTACATTTGGGCCATCCACGTGTCCAGATCGGACGGTCCAGAATGCATCTCCCCACTTTGGTTAAACAAATGCAGCCCCGCTCTATAATGTTTTTATAACAAATCACAGTCATTGATCTCTACAGATCAACGGCCCTTAATAACCCTTTCTCCGCCTTTGTATTATTTCATTCAACCCACAAATCACACCTTAGCCGTTGATCTGTTCCATCTAACGGCTCATATTAACTCCGAAAAACCCGACCCCTGTGGATCCTGCCTCCCTCCAGATCTAATCTTAGCCATCCAATATTTCATCCAATGGCTCAGAACAAAACCACCCTGCCTACTATGACCCGCGCATCATATCCATATCGCGCTCACTCCCCACCGTTAGATCTGAGGCCCCATATTTAACGGTTGATGTTCCATATCGTGTAAATTTAAGCGCGGGTGATAATTCTCCAAAATCACGTGAAATGGGTGGTATTCTAATGCCACGTGTCACCTCCTGGCACATATCACGTTCCAAAAGTGAAAACCGCCTATCCGCCTCTTCTCCGCGCGAAACCCGTGGTTTTCCCTTCCGAAACCACTTTCCTTCTTTTACATTGTGTGTTATCGCGTGCGCTCCCCATCGTTGATCTCTGCAGATCAACAGTTTAGATCTAATTTCTCATTACACCATCACCCTCCACCATATTCCAAAGGTTTTCATTGTATATTCTCCACCGTTGATCTCGTGGGCTGATCTCATCCGACGGCCCCCGATCATCCTAAAACCCCAATTTCAATTCTTATGCATTTTACCTCCGCAGAAGGAAATTTCATCTATTTCCTTTGCTCCTCTTCCGAATTTCCAATAATGTGACCATTTGCATTATGTTCCTCCTGATTAATCCTGATCGTCGATCTCTGCAGATCGATGGATCTGACTTAATTCTTCCCCTGCTTTCCTTTTTGACTTCTACGCACGATCTCCACCGTTGGATGTTGCCATCCAATGGCCATGCTCCTATCTACAGCCTCCTAAGAAATTTTACCAAATGACGCAAGATTTTATAATAATTTTTATGTATTTTGTAGGTTTTGAATTGTTTTTCCATTATATCAAAGGAAAACCAAAGTCCGGGGATGACGATCTCCCGCGCCTTTTTACATAAATACAAATCATTCCTTGGGGTTCAAACTTCACGTTTTGTCAAAGCTTCATGGGCATTGATGCCATATGAGCCCTTTTCAGCCCTGCACATCAATAAGACACAAAAAAATAAATCAAAGCTAAAGAGTATCAATGTTGAAGATTAAATCAGCAGAAATGAAGGATTGAAGACTGTTTTCATAGTTTTGGAGGATTATGACTAAGATTGAAAATCAGAAACCTAATTCCGAATTAAAGCACAATTAAAGACAAATCAAAGTTTTATTGGTCAGAAAGAGCCTCCATTGCCACATCAAAGACTAATTGATTCCACTCAGCTGCCCATTGCCACCTGTAGCCTCAAAGCATTCAACATAGGCCGAATTGTGATCATAAAATCAGATATTTGCCTCAACGCAGTCGAATAGTTAATTCAGCCAAAGAAACTTAATGCAAAATATTAGCAGAGTTATTGCAAAGCTAATACAAAGCCTTAAAGTCAACAAAAGCTCCCACTGAGCTTAATTCTTAAATATAAAACAATTAATACAGACAGAACATCTGTAAACTTCTCCATCGAGCTTATTGAAGGCAGAGAAGCATTTATCTGTATTAATTGAACCTGGGAGATCTTTTATCCCCTCCCACCTCCTCATTTCTTCTATAAATACTTCTATAGAAGACGAGAAAATGCTGGTTGCAGAACTTTGAAATATACTTGTGCTCGAATTTTCTATCTGTAAATATTTTTCAAAGGCTCTTGAAGCTCTTTTTGTGATAGAATAGTTAGGCTGAGAAGTGAAGATGATTGTTGAACTGAAACATTGGAACTGAAGACTGTAACTGGTTTGACATCAATAAAAATTTGTTTCTTGGGATCTTGGTCTATATCACCGGTGAAGAGCTCCTTTCTTTGTAATTGTTTTTCCTTCTGTGTATGCCATATTGTCCATTATTCTCTGATAAAGAACAACAAACATAGAGTTAGGACCTACTGTTTACAGTACCCTTCTTTGACTGATAAGCTTTATCCCAATGTTTTCTTCTAAATTTTTTATTTAAGAATGATTCAATACAGTTTAAACAGTTAGGAATGTTGGTGTTACCTCGTCCTACTGTTTGGTTTAAACATTGTTCTTGAATGTGATTTTCATTATTTTCTTATTAAAGTTAGACTAGGAAAGTTTATTGTTTGACCTGTCTCCTAGTTCTTTCTTCAAAAGTAATTCTGAAAGTTTCCCTAAGTGTCTGCTTAAAGTAGACTAGGTTTCAAATTACCTTATCTGATCTTAAGTTGCATTTTGTTTCTCTTATATGTTTTCATACTTTCTGAAGGTAATTATGTGGATTACTGTATTGTTTTTCAATTGAGTTGCTTTAATACAAACTTTCCCAAGAATTCTATGGTTAGCCCTGTCCTTGGTTGGTTTTAAACAGTTACTTAAGAGGCTTTTCTTGTTTGGACTGACTATAAATCCTTGTTTAAATTATTATCAGTTTCCACCCCTCCAACACTTTATTGTTTCCATTTCATCATTTTATCTCAAAATATCTTGTGATATAGATGACTTTCCCCTTGGATCACTCTTGAAGTTGTTGCTCAATTAAAGCCATGTTATGACTCCATAGCCCAATGGACTAAAAACCAGCGTTATATCTAGCTTTTTGGCCAAATCTTGTTCTAATTGCTTGCAACTTCACACCTTTGAAACTCTTTCCATTTAGGACTTTCCACTCAAATAATAATCATGCTCAACCATCCAAAAACAAACAAAAACCCTTGGAATTCATAACTAGCCTAATATCATTACCCAAAAGCTTTAAAGATAAATCCATATTTGCACCTTATTGGAGAGATCCCTCTCCGGATTCAGGAGGGCTAGATCCTAGAATCCAAAAGTGGTTGAAATAGTATTCTCCCCATAGTTTGACTTTGCCAATCTTGCAAATTATGGGGAGCTAACAGCAGAGGACCCTAATGCCTTCTGGGATAGGAAACAATATATAGTATAATTTCCCTACAAAGAGGAATACGAGGGTAAGCCATGCAAAAGTAGAGAAATCCCAATGAATAATGAATACATGAAACTTTGTCAAAAAGAGATTTTAGACCTTCTGCAGCGCAAGCTAATAAGGGAATCCAACAATCCCTGGAACTGTTATGGATTCTATGTGAATAAGCATTTTGAAAAAATTAGGGGGATTACTAGATTGGTCATAATCTACAAACCCATAAATATAGTTTTGGTAGATGACACCTACCCAATTCCCCATAAGGGAAACCTGATAAGCAGAATAGAAAGAGCCAAAATATTTTATAAATTTGACATGAAGTCTGGATTTTGGCAGGTTGCTATCAAAGAAGAAGACAGATTCAAAACTACATTAAGTGTCCCTTCAGGGCATTATGAGTGGAATGTTATGCCATTTGGGTTAAAGCATGCTCCATCAAAATTTCAGAGGGTAATGGATGAAGTCTTCAAACCCTATTTTGATTGGTTAATAGTATACATTGACGATGTCCTGATCTTCTCAAACAGAATTGAGTGACATTTCAAGCATGTGAAGAGATTCATACATGTGGTAAAGAACAATGGCTTGGTTTTGAGAAGAAAAAAGTTAGAATTGTTTAGAACAAAAATAAAATTTCTAGGCCATACCATTGAAAATTTTATGCCCTGGAATTTGCTGATAAATTGTCTCTTAGAATTATTGACAAAACACAACTAAAAATATTTTTGGGATGTTTAAATTATGTCAGTAAATTTTATAAAGGGTGTGCAAGCGACAGAAGCCTGCTGAATCAGAGATTGAAAAATGAGCCAAAGTTGTGGAAAAAGGCACACATTATTGCAGTTAGAAATATAAAAGCCAAGGTAAAAAATTTACCTATTCTATATCTAGCAGATGAATAATTGTTCAAAATTGTTGAAACTAATGTCAGTAACATGGGATGGGGTGGAATATTAAAACAAAAAAAAGATGGAAAAGAACAAGTAGTCCAATTTTCTTCAGGAACATGGATTCCTTTTGAGCAAAATTATTCTACAATTGAGAAGGAAGTAAAATTTGCATGGAATTGCATCGACAAGTTCGATATACATCTTGTACATAAATTTTTTTTTGCTTAATACTGATGCTTCGACACTAAAGAAAGCCTTGGAAAATGATATAAATAAACCTGGAGAATCAAATTTTTCTAGATGGCAAACACTCTTTTCAAATTTTGAATTCCAAGTAGAACACATCAAAGGGTCAAGAATTTGCTTACTAGACTTCTTAAGAAGAGAAAATTTACAACAAATAGAAAATTTGTTGGTCATATTTACAGAATGGGATCCTAATGAATAAATTGAAGTCTACATAAATATCCCTGATAATACTTGTTGGTTTGATTATATCAGACAGTGGAAGCCAACTTGGCAATTAAGGAATACTAAATTCCTTGATGCAAATATATAACCACATACTGATATCCAACATTTAGTACCAGAACAAAGAGTGTATCCTAAGTCTAGTCGATGGATACATGACATGATTTAAAAACATTCCATACACTCTTCTCACCTGGCTGAAGAATCATTAACAAAAGGCTTCCATGATTTGCAAATAATTTGGAACAAAGGAAGCTCAAGATCTAATACTTTTCATAAGTATTACGTAATCAGCAAAGCTAGGGATCTTGAATTTTCCGACAGATTAATGTGCCCAAATCATAATCCTAACCTTATTTTTCTTGACACCATATATGATTTTGCAAGATATAAAAGATTATGGTGGGATGTACTATGTAGAGAGAAAGTAAATGAAACTCATTACACATTAATCAAATTTGGACCCACCTTCATCACACAGTTCCTTCATCAACCCCAATGGCTCCAAGAATGGTGATCGTGGTTCGGATTAAATAAAATTGCTATGGATCCAAGGCAATTCACATTTTACTTTCAAGAAGAATGCATGGAGCATATGGACTACTATGAAACTCCTTGTTTAGTTCTCAGAGATCTTGGTCAATATTCTGACAATAAGATCCTTGGCCATTTCATGAAGCATCATCATCAATGGGCCTTCATGAAAAAAATAAAACACAATGTTATCACTCATTAGTTTTAAAAATTTCATTGATAGGGTCATGCATGTCATTCACCAAAATTGATGTGGTCTTATAAGTCATTTTTATGAAATGTCTGATTTTTTTTTTGCATTTGATGATGTCTACATTAAGTTTAAAGCTCACCTCTAGCCATGAAATTTCAGTGAAATCAACCTCACATCATATAATTTTCACTCCCATGCATTTTAAAACACAAAATTTTACACCTGTCAGTTTTTCATAATTTGGTCAAATGTGTTATTTCCAACATATGAGTTGTCAAATAACCTTTTAAACTTTACCCCAAGCTACTCTTTGTCATATTATTATGTAATCCTTGCATGTGAAGTATCCCATTGTCGATTCTTGAAGAGATGCTTCATCACACCAAGCAGGTTGTTGTTTGAATTTAGTTCTGCAGGTGTCACCAACAAGCGAGGCAGTGAAGAGTATAAATCATCCATGGCTTAAAAAAAGAAAACAAACAAGGGTGGTCATTGTCTCAGGTATGAACCCATGGACTTGAAACTACTGAATGAAGACCCCACTACTATGGAAATTTTCAGGAGGATGGCTTGCCTATAATTCTGCCAAAAATTGCAGGGTTTCCATGCATAGATTTCAAAAGACTCTGCCACAAATTTTATAGGGACAACATCAAAGGTTGGGATTTTGAATCTCACAGTATCACTAGAGAGCATATCACAAGCTACAAAAATCCCTAGAGGTGGTGAAGAATGGTTTAAAGGCACAAAGTTTACAATGCAGGGTTGTGAGGAGTTTCTCAAGGAGGAGCACAAAGGAGTTGATATGACCAATGGTATCCCTAGGAGTTATATGAAGGAAAATTATGCAAAGTTACCGTTGGTGATACAAAAATACTTCACCTGCGAGGGAAGATTCCACATGGTTTACTCTTACCATATTAGACTCCTTCTGCATTTTTTTGGTAATAAATCACTTGACTTACCCTTATTTTTATACCGGAGTTTGGGAAAGATGTTAGATAGAGTTCAGGTCAAGTCAGAAGGAAATGAGACATCATTGTTTCACCATGGTGTGATAAAATTGTTAGTGTTGGAAGAGTTGAAAAGGTTAAATAGAGATTGGACTTCTTTTCTGTTTATGAGTGGGTATGAAATAGATGTAGTCACTCCAAAGAAAATCTTAAAACCTAGAAATAATGCATCCCCAGCTGCAATAGTAGAGAATGAAGAAGAAATAAGACAGTCTCCTATAGAACCAATGGGCATTGAAGAATAACCTCTGCAAGAAATTGATATCCCTCTGAGAACACCTGCAAAATAGAAACAAAAGATTAGCAAACAAAGCAGTAAGAGGATAACAAAGAGTTAGACATTGGCCAAAGGAAATCTAGAAGATATCCTTCATGTAATAGATATTGAGGAGTCCCCAATAGTGCAAGTAGAAGACATAGAAGGTGATGGAAAGAAACTGAAGAAAGGTAAAGACTATCAAGAAATTGAATTTTTGCAGTGGAGGATGATGGTTTCATATTTCACCCAAGGAAGCCAATGACCAGGTTTCCAAAGAAGGCCATGGAGAGAAAAAGGATAGATAAATTTAGTGAAGCTATACATCCAGAAAACATCATAGATTTATCTCCAACAATAGAATAAGAATTTGTCATCAAGTAGAGAAAGGGAAAAGAGAAGATAATTGAAAAATCAGAAACAGAACTCCTCAAAGAACAACTGAAGGAAGCAAGTGAAGAAATACTTGAATTGAAGTTGGAGACAGAGAAGCATAGTTCTAAAAAGGCTGAATTTGACCAGATGATGAAAAAATGGGACAATCAACTCTCAAGTGTTTCAGAATCTATGGATAATACCAAAATACTGATGAAAATGACTCACCCTCTAATACTTGTGGTCAAACATACCATGAAGATGAACTTACACTTGCAAGATGAAAACAGATAATTAAAGAATCAAGTGGAAGACCTTCAAGAACAAATGAACTTGGTTCAAGATGAGTTGGAGAAGAAAGGGATGAGAATGAAAGTGATTGAAGAACAAGTAGGTCAACCTATTGATAATGAAGATGAAATTCCAAAATATTGAAGAGTTGAGCTGAAACATTTTTTTATAAGGTTCATAGCTTGCAAAGGACTTAAATTTTGACTCAGAAGATCAATTTTTGAAGAAAATCATAAAATCTACAAATTTTGCCTTATTAGGCAGTTTCGTAGCAGGCTTTAGGCTTGAAGGTCAAAAAACACTACCAAATTTCTGAAGATTATTTTTTTCCTTTAAAATTCATTTTGTGAAGAATCAAGGAGGGAGCTTGACTATATTAAGATATTTTGTCATAACAAATGTTTTTGACTAGCAGAGGTGGAAGAAGGATGGGTGAAAAGACAAAAATCAGTTCGCTACTAAACTACACTACGAAATTGCCTAAACTGCTATCTTTTGTAGCGAGAGGATTTTTAAGGAGTTTTGGAGGTTTAAGCAGCACATGGAAGATCATTCAGCCATCTGGAGACATCCAACTTATTACTGGGCCATCACAGCATAGACTCACTACTCGACATGAGTGTCACTCATTTAGCTCAGCATGAAGACCAAGATTAAAGTGGATTTTATCTTTTCCTGAAAAGTATGACTGTGTTTCCTAAATTTAGGGGGTACATTAAATGTTTTAGTGATGGTGAATGCTTCTCAAGCATTTGACCCTTATCATGTAATTGTCCCACTATTGTAAAAACTGAATGTAATAAACATGAAGTAGAGTCCTCTTAGGAATGAAAGTCTTTAGAGACTATCTGTCTTTTCTATTCCAATAATGTAGTTTTCAGTTATGTTAAGTGTCAAAGTTATAGTTCGAGGATATAGACAGCTGGGCAGATTCTTTTTAAAATGTAAAAAAGGTCTATTTATAGAAAAAACATCGAATATCAAAAGGTTGGAGAATATTGTACCAAATTTCTACTCTGTAATGTTTTTTCATTTTTAGTAATATACTGTGAAATTTTACTTCTAGACTTGAGATTCGAATGAGGTGTTCAATGTTTTGTATGCTTTATATCTTTCATGTTTAATCATCTGCAGTGAGTTTTATCTCTGATTACTCAAAACTCATTGTAACATACTCTGACTTCCTTTAGAGGTTAAATTGTTGTGTTTTTCATGTGTTGTGTGTAAGTACTATCTTTTATTGAAACCTCTATTTGCTTTAGCTTCCATTAGAAGAATTATTGTCGTTGATTTTACTGATGTTGACCCCATAGCCCAATGGTAGCAAGTCTTTCATTTTTTAACCTGCAATCAATCAAAATCAATCACAGTTCATAGAGTTATCCATATAATATAATTTCCATTGAAAATCATAACTCCCCTTTGAGAGAGCCCTCTCAAACTGAAGAGTCTAATATTCAGTTAAAAGTGGTTTGAAAGAGTTACATTAAGTTGATTGATGAGCAACCTATCAGAATCAATTTGGTGATAACACATCAAAATTTTCTAGGAAAACCCATGATTGTAAGGCACATATATACTAAATCATGGGACACATCAGGCCCATTCACTCGTCTATTCCCAAGTATAAATATTTTAGGAACATACCAAAATGATCCGACAAAAAGAAAAAGAGAACATAGTCAAGTCTAGTCATCTGACAATAAGCGTGGCCATTTTCCGTGAGATTTCTGACAAAATATCCACTGTGTAAATATGTTGTACCATAGGATTCTATTTGTGTAACCATTTCCATGGGATTCCAATAAATCTCCATTGCATAGCTTTTCCATAAAATTTTCTTCTCGGATGAATATTGAGACTCAGAGCACTTCTCTGACTTTTGGTGTGAGATCCACATCTCAAGACCATACCAAATCTTTGTACGGTAAATTTTGTCAACCAATTTGTCCAAGGTTGTTCCCTTTTCATTCCTATATAAGGAGAAGGGAAGAGACATTGAGGGATCGACATTTTAGAGAGTCTAGAGCTTTGCCTTGGTTTAAAGTCTGAGATTATCTTCTTGCTCTACATCTGCGAACGTCTACCTGGAAACTAGCTTATCCTCAACAACATTCTCCTGCAAGTTGAGCATTTGTTTGATCCTACAACCATAAGAAAAAAAACGTAATTATCAACTGGAGGCACAAAATTACATACATTCTAACCTCATTCAAATCGAAGATGATAACGTGCAACGTGATACAATGAAATTTGATTGGTTAGAGGTATATTTTCATGATTCATCGGTCAAATTTTCTTAAAACAACATCGTAATTTCTAAACCCACACTGCATAAGGAATACCAAACTACGTTTTAAAAAAAAAAAAAACATGCCATAGTTATGTTGTCGTGGCATTGCTGAGCCTTCAAACCAATGCAAATGTGAAAATAGCTACATGAAAGGTTCAGTTGGGATGTGATAATGTCATTGGTATATTTTAATGACTGATTGATATGAAAAGGCCAGCAATTTTTGTGAGCATAACCAACCTGAAGGATTGATGGCATGGCCATCGTAGAACGTTGGGCCATTTTCAATATTATTCACCTTCGCATTCTTAATAAATTTAGAAATTTTTTTTTTCATGACATTTCAAAATGTAACATTTTACCATATATTTTGTTGAATTTTTTTATAAATATATTAATTATTATTATGTGAATACATATTTACAAATATATTTATAAACATATGAGCATACGTTTAAGATATATATATATATATATATATTAAGATCATGAATATTAAGATATATTATTAAACGTATGCTCATATGTTTATAAATATATTTGTAAATATGTATTCACATAATAATAATTAATATATTTATAAAAAAACTCAACAAAATATATGGTAAAATGTTACATTTTGAAATGTCATGAAAAAAAATATTTCTAAATTTATTAAGAATGCGAAGGTGAATAATATTGAAAATGGCCCAACGTTCTACGATGGCCATGCCATCAATCCTTCAGGTTGGTTATGCTCACAAAAATTGCTGGTATTTTCATATCAATCAGTCATTAAAATATACCAATGACATTATCACATCCCAACTGAACCTTTCATGTAGCTATTTTCACATTTGCATTGGTTTGAAGGCTCAGCAATGCCACGACAACATAACTATGGCATTTTTTTATTTTTTTTAAACATAGTTTGGCAGTCCTTATGCAGTGTGGGTTTAGAAATTACAATTTTGTTTTAAGAAAATTTGACCGATGAATCATGAAAATATACCTCTAACCAATCAGATTTCATTGTATCACGTTGCACGTTATCATCTTCGATTTGAATGAGGTTAGAATGTATGTAATTTTGTGCCTCTAGTTGATAATTACGTTTTTTTTCTTATGGTTGTAGGATCAAACAAATGCTCAACTTGCAGGAGAATATTGTTGAGGATAAGCTAGTTTCCAAGCAGACGTTCGCAGATGTAGAGCAAGAAGATAATCTCAGACTTTAAACCAAGGCAAAGCTCTAGACTCTCTAAAATGTCGATCCCTCAATGTGCTCTTCCCTTCTCCTTATATATGAATGAAAAGGGAACAACCTTGGACAAATTGGTCGACAAAATTTACTGTACAAAGATTTGGTATGGTCTTGAGATGTGGATCTCACACCAAAAATCGGAGAAGTGCTCTGAGTCTCAAGATTCATCCGAGAAGAAAATTTTATGGAAAAGCTATGCAATGAAGATTTATTGGAATCCCATGGAAATGGTTACACAAATAGAATCCTATGGTACAACATATTTACACAGTAGATATTTTGTTAGAAATCTCACGGAAAATGGCCACGCTTATTGTCAGATGACTAGACTTGGGTATGTTCTCTTTTTCTTTTTTTCGGATCATTTTGGCATGTTCCTAAAATATTTATACTTGGGAATCGACGAGTGAATAGGCCTGATGTGTCCCATGATTTAGCATATATGTGCCTTACAATCATGGGTTTTCCTAGAAAAATTTGATGTGTTATCACCAAATTGATTCTGATATGTTGCTCATCAATCAACTTAATGTAACTCTTTCAAGCCACTTTTAACTGAATATTAGACTCTTCAGTTTGAGAGGGCTCTCTCAAAGGGGAATTATGATTTTCAATGGAAATTCTATTAGATGGATAACTCTATGAACTGTGATTGATTTTGATTGATTGTAGGTTAAAAAATGAAATACTTGCTACCATTGGGCTATGGGGTCAACATCAGTAAAATCAACGACAATAATTCTTCTAATGGAAGCTAAGGCAAATAGAGGTTTCAATAAAAGATAGTACTTACACACAACACAGGAAAATCACAACAATTTAACCTCTAAAAGAAGTCAAAGTATCTTACCATGAGTTCTAAGTAATTAGAGATAAAACTCACTGTAGATTATTAAACATGAAAGATATAAAGCATACAAAACATTGAACACCTCATTCGAATCTCAAGTCTAGAAGTAAAATTTCACTGTATATTACTAAAACTGAAAAAAAATTACAGAGTAGAAATTTGGTACAATATTCTCCAACCTTTTGATATTCGATGTTTTGTCTATAAATAGACCTTTTTTACATTTTAAAAAGAATCTGCCCAGCTGTCTATATCCTCGAACTATAACTTTGACACTTAACATAACTGAAAACTACATTATTGGAATAGAAAAGACAAATAGTCTCTAAAGACTTTCATTCCTAATAGGACTCTACTTCATATTTATTACATTCAGTTTTTACAATAGTGGGACAATTACATGATAAGGGTCAAATGCTTGAGAAGAATTCACCATCACTAAAACATTTAATGTATCCCCTAAATTTAGGAAACACAATCCTACTTTTCAGGAAAAGATAAAATCCACTTTAATCTTGGTCTTCATGCTGAGCTAGATGAGTGACACTCATGTCGAGTAGTGAGTCTATGCTGTGATGGCCCAGTAATAAGTTGGATGTCTCCAGATGGCTGACTGATCTTCCATGTGCTGCTTAAACCTCCAAAAATCCTTAAATATCCTCTCGCTACAAAAGATAGCAGTTTAGGCAATTACGTAGCATAGTTTAGTAGCGAACTAATTTTTGTCTTTTCACCCATCCTTCTTCCACCTCTGCTAGTCAAAAACATTTGTTATGACAAAATATCTTAATACAGTCAAGCTCCCTCCTTGATTCTTCACAAAATTAATTTTAAACGAAAAAAATAATCTTCAGAAATCTGGTAGTGTTTTTTGGCCTTCAAGCCTAAAGCACGCTACGAAACTGCCTAATAAGGCAAAATTTGTAGATTTTATGATTTTCTTCAAAAATTGATCTTCTGAGTCAAAATTTAAGTCCTTTGCAAGCTATGAACCTTATAAAAAATGTTTTAGCTCAACTCTTCAATATTTTGGAATTTCATCTTCATTATCAATAGGTTGACCTACTCGTTCTTCAATCACTTTCATTCTCATCCCTTTCTTCTCCAACTCATCTTGAACCAAGTTCATTTGTTCTTGAAGGTCTTCCACTTGATTCTTTAATTATCTGTTTTCATCTTGCAAGTGTAATTTCATCTTCATGGTATGTTTGACCACAAGTATTAGAGGGTGAGTCATTTTCATCAGTATTTTGGTATTATACATAGATTCTGAAACACTTGAGAGTTGATTGTCCCATTTTTTCATCATCTGGTCAAATTCAGCCTTTTTAGAACTATGCTTCTCTGCCTCCAACTTCAATTCAAGCATTTCTTCACTTGCTTCCTTCAGTTGTGTTGTGGCCAGCAACAACCCCCCTTCTTATTTAATATTAGTAATAATAATAATTAAGTGGGGACCCTTAGTTAGGAATTCAAAAAATTAATTAGTATTTGTTTCCTTTTTCAAATAAAACTTTCTATCATAACTTAGGGAAATTCCTTATAAAATCCTTAAGAAACACTTAAGTTTATGATAGATTACAATAAAATCTTTCTTTGAGCAAAATAGCGCATCCATCGCAAATAGTAGATGTCTTTTGTAACACTGAATCTTTTAAACTGCGACTTTGCGATATTGCGATAATGCGATCCCAAAAATCCTATACGTTAAAATACTGGTCGCAAATCGCATATCGCAGAAAAATGTTAAACGAATACTTTTTATATGTGATATTTGTGATTTGCGATTTTGCGATTTGTGATATTTGCGATTTGCGATTTTGCGATTTGCGAATTTGTGATATTGCGATATTGCGCAGCAAATCGCAGATCGCAATGTTGCAGATTCATAAAAGTGCGTTGTCCAAAGACAATCCTTCCATAAATCAATATCTGTTTTGCGCTTTAATGATTGGATTAAATGAATGGATTGTCAATTAATGATAAATGGGATTTTGTTTTGATTAAAAGGTCGTTTCACGTTAAAATAATATATTTCATCCGCCTTTTGCATTTAAAACTATCTCATCACCTTTTTCATGTCATTACTCTCACTTAACTCATAAATTCACAGGCGCGAAGGAACAGAATACTATACAAAGCGTTCACAGAGCATTATGGGTAAGAAGGAGAAGATTTCAAATTCTGAAAACAAAGAAATGGCTTCACTGTATGCGGATATTGCTTGCAATAAGGATGCCGGTATCACCACCTGGGAAGGGATGTATAATTTGCTCGAAGAAGAAAATCCTAGGGTAATGCAAGTCTCGGCTACTGCAGGCTCAAGTAATTCATCTGAGGCAACCCTTAAAGAACTAGCTTGTTCATTTCTGCACCGGATAGCGGCAATACCAAGAATTTTTTCGTATACAAACATGGTAAAATGGGTGCTGGACAGCACCGATATTTCAAACAGGCAATTTAGAACTCCAGATCAAGAGCTCATCAGGTCGTTCACTACGGAAGATTTGAGGCTGATGTATCATTTTCCAGAACCTCAGGCAACTTATAATAAACAATTTATGGAGGATTTTGCCAAAGAACATGCAAATTTGGCAGAATGCACGCAGGAATGGACCAAAGGAGATGAACCATTGAAGAAAAACAAACACGGTATGTACAGTACTGGTTCACTTACCTCTCCATATTGTTTTTCTACTGCTATGTTATGCAGGGTTTTTGGAAAGCCTGACGTAAATATGATCTTGCCTGAATGGCTCCCTTTGTTGAATGCTGCTGTTAACGCTACAATTGTAGACTGGGCCAAAATCTTGTCTAATAATTTGGCCACAACTATTTTCCATTACCGGTCTAAACGAATTGTTTCTCAGAGGATTTATCCTCCTTTTTATCTATCTGCTTATGTTATGGACGCTATCTGCTTTGTTTCTAAATTCCCTTTGATGGGTTGGAAATGGATGATTCAAGATCCTTTGCCTATTCATGTGTATCACAAGGAATTATGGGAATCCAAGTTTATTCCTCATTTTTACAAGATTTGCCACGGCATAATGTTGCCTCTGCACAAAACATTGTATAATAAAGATGCTCCAAGGTTTTCCCCGGAAGCAGAAGTCGACATTCTCCCCGTTGCACAATGGTTTGGGGAAGAATGATTTACCTATGTAAGGGTTTTTGGAAGCTCTGCTTCACCTCATGTTTTACCCTTATATGTTTCTTATAAGATTATAGCTCATGAAATTGCATACCAAACTTGTGGTCAAGGAGGTTTGAAAAAGGATTTAAAAGATAAGAAAAAAGCCGTTTGGCCACAATTTCCCATAGCTTGTGGAAAATTTTCATTATTTGATACTGGACATGCATTCAAGGAAGTAAGAAATATTACATGCTTACAATTGTTTAAATTTTCAAAAAGGTTATTCGACCCTAATGAAGTTGTTAAAAACTTCACCATTGCAATCAAAGTAAGGATATTTTCCGGAGAAGAGGACCCTTTCGATGATATATTCCTGGGAAAATCCACACTGAAAGAAATTCTACATTCAGCACAGATGCAGTTATCTCCAGAACAATTTCAAGAATTTAAGGTTTACAGAGAAAGAAGACTGACCACTATCCCTTTGGAAAATTTGCGTGTGGAACCCGCAAGGGAACCCACTCCTAGTGTTAGTATAAGTGGCAGTTCGGGTACAGATAAATCTAAGTCAAAATCTGAAAAAGAGACTTCTGAACGTTCCAATAAGTCTAATGAAGAGCATGACATAAATGAAGAATTGGTGAAAGATACTGCTCAATTGAAAGAACTTTCACAACAACAAATTTTTACTTCTCAGCAGACAAATCCTCCTCCTACCAATGTACAGCAACAGTCAGTCACAATTGAATTAGACAAAAAATGGGAAAGCTTTAATCAATTGCTTAATGTGGAAGGATAGAATGTACAGACCCCTGTACAGACAGCAAAAGTTTTGAACACAGGAATAAGTAGCACAGTCACAAGAACTGAACACATACCTATCACTCCCTCGTCTGAAATTGTACTTAATGTAGAGGATATTCCTCCTCTAGATGTATTCTACAGCCCGAAGTACAAAGCAGTAGTGAAGAAATAAAGGAAAAAGAGAAAATTAGAAGGTGCAATTGCTACTGAAGCAGAACAATTAGATGTCTTGTGGAAGGATCCTACCACAGAGCCTACTGACAATCTTGCTAAGTTATCTCAAATTACAGGGGCTTATGCTTCTGCCACTATTGATAAAGCATTTGAGATACAGCTCTTATTAAATGAAAAAGAAGAACATATACAAACTCTGCAACAGCAATTGCAACAGGTCCAGGCCAATAATGAAGCACAGATGAAACTTGAAAAGTTACAGCAACAACTTGAAGAAATGAAAATTGGACATCAAAAAAGTTTGGCTGATAAAGAGAAACAAATATAGATTATCCAAGATCATCACAAAGATGATCCTAAGCTTCCAGAGTTTGTTTCAGAAACTATTTCTTTAAATAATCAACTACTGCAACAAGAAGAAGTATTATGCCAAAAAATTTTGCAATGGAATTCTTTTTGTCAAGACAGTGATAAGATCACTAATCATGTCGTAGATTTATGAAATGATTATGATTTGATTAATTAAAAAGTTACTGATTATTTGGTATGGAAAAAAACAGAAGAAGGAAGAAAAGTTGGTGCACCAATTATTACTGAAAACCATAAAGAAATCATTTTCAATGACTGGGATGCACAAATCAGAAGAGCAGAGAAAGCAGCAGAGGAGTCGGCTACAGCAGCAAATAGTCTTACTGACTGTGTAAATGAAAATTTACACAAAGAAAATTTGATTTCAGAAACTGTTCCGGGATATCTTCCACAAGCGCATCAATTGCAAACAGAATGGAGACAAAAGGCAGAAGAAAAAGCAAAATCAATCCAAGGATTGACAAGGTTAAACTGGGATTCTTACTGGACATACCTAGTGAAACCACATAGTCAACACAGTGTGCTTAATTGCATCATTAATTTTGCTGAGAATATTGCGCCTACACTTGTCGATTCTGTATTTTCAGGACAGTTGAAATCTGAAGTCGGCCAACCACCTCTCCTCAAAACAATGCTGGAGGCTTGCAAGTTTAAAGATCAAGTTCATAAGTAGTGACTAAATAGTTTTTATTTTTAGATTTAGTTTTAATTTTACTGTATTTTTGCCTAGGAAAAGGACGGTCATTTAAACCGAATCCTTAATTTTTGTAATAAACTATTTTTAGATTTAGCTAAGTAGTATTTAAACCCTTCTCATGCAAATAGAGAAGGGTCCTGGATTATTATATTTTTGGACTTGGAGATTACATTTATGTACTCCACTGACTTTTATATTTTATAAAGGATCACATCTGGTGATTTTATGCAGAATTATCTTTAAGTGTTGCATTTTTGTACCTTGGATTTGATTTCGTATCAGAATTATTGGATTAGAGTATCAGATTTCATTTGAAAGCTTTCAAGATGAATAAGGTATTTCTATCTATTCACTATTGATTTCTTTTGTCTTATGATATTCGCTTTAAAATTTGCTATCATTTATATATATTTGGTTTTCACAACGTTTCTTTATATATCATTTTTTAGTATAATTGAAATGTTATTTTTTCATAAGTATATATAGATGATATACAATGATGAATGCAATATGCTAATATAACTCTATTTAATTTCTTAAATAGAGTTATCTTTATTTGTTACTGCACAATTTCAATTAAACTTTAATACATTTTTATGGTTATTGTTAAATTGGAATAATTTTAAGTTGTATTCACATATGATTGCCCGGGTTAGTTTTAGAATTTCTTTATCAATATTTAGTTTAAATTAGATAGTTTTATTTCAGTCAATTTAGTCCCATTTTCACTCATCCAAATCAACCCATCACCAACCCATTAGTTATAAGGAAACAGGTCCTTTCAATCCAGTCGGAGCCACCATACCAAACGGAAAAGGAGCTGTCCTAAGGTCCCGACCGGGTGGTTTTCCCCAATGTTTGAAGCAGAGATTTTCTAGGCTTCAACATTTTTGGCGCTAGAAGGAGGGCCTGAGCTATGAATGGCAAGTAAATATTTACCTACAAGCCATTCTGAGAGCAAAACACCCTCATCAACTTCTTCAATTTCTTCTGAAATACAAAATCCTATAGAAGGAATTGAGAAGAATATTCAGACACCCACTACCAAAATCTCAAAACAATCAGACAATCAAAATCCTGAGTCTCCTGAAGTTCAATATTTAATTCATAAATTGAAAGGATTCTCATTATCTCTAGATGAGTCTGAAATATCTGAAGGTAGTGTAACTTCAAAATTTGTTTCTTCAAAACCTCTTACTAGGCTTCAAAGTGAAAAACTTGTTATTTCTCCGAAAGAATTCCCTTTACCTAGTAGATTCAGGACAAGAAAAACTCAATCGGAATCAGTAAGTGATATAAGTTCTTCATTTCATATTCAATCACCTGTTTCCAAAACCCCAACTCAAAAAAGTGCAGTGGTTCCCACATCATCTGCTCAAACATCATCAATCTCAACATCATCTATTCCAACAACCTTTATTCATACACCACCAACCTCTACTACTCCTCCAATAGTTGTTACAATAATGGCTAGACCATGGGCTACTCCAGGGGCTGTCAACATGCCTGCACCTTTACATGATTTACCTGACAATCCTGGAAAATGGCTTCCAAAGTTCAGTCCAGATCTTAATATTCAAGCTGAAGAACACATCAATAACTTTATGCTGGCTGTAAATTTGAATGGAGTCGTAGAAGAAGATGTTGTAGTCAGATTATTCCCTTATACTCTTCAAGGGGCAGCAGGATCCTGGTACTTTTCATTACCTTCAGGATCCATAACAAGTTGGGCCATTTTTGTAGATCATTTTTTAACCAAATTTGGAGATGACAGATCAATAGCTACTTTAATCAATGATCTCTCAAATTTGAAGGCAGAACCCAAGGAGCCCATTAAATATTTCAACGCTAGATTCAACAAACTCTTGAACAAAATCCACACAGATTCAAGGCCTAGTGAACAGGTCAGAAGTGAATGGTACATAACTGCTTTGCCCTCAAACATAGCAATTTTTTGTAGATAGAGCCGCAAAACCTACGTTAGCTGAAAATATGAAAGAGGCTATTGCAATAGAGAAATGAATTATTTCTCTAGAAAATAAAAATGCTATTGAGGAAAGGAAATCCAAGAAATTCAGCTTCAAAGATGATTCAAAGAAAAAGGCTAAAGACCCATACGACATGGAAGGTTTACAGAAATTTTTTAAAACCATGTCAAATGAAATGGTTGAAATAAAAAAAAAAGTAGCTGAAACTTCTACCAAAAAACCATTCCAAAATTTCAGAAGAAACCAAGTTGAATCTAAACCTCCCAATTCAATCTCTAATGTAGAATCGGAAGAGGAAGAAGAAGAAGATACTCCTCCAGTATCAGAAGAGGAAGATGAAAATGAAGAAATAGCTGAATTGCATGGAATGTGGGATTTTATTCTCCCTAATTCTGATAGTGAGGTAGAACAAGAAGCTATGCCTGTAAGTACTAGGAGTAAATCTACATCGGAGCCTGTACAAACAGCTCCTAAAAAGAAAATTACAACTCCAAGTACCAAAGACAAATCCCCCATAAAGAAAGCTTCTCCATTACCTACTCAAAATCAGCCATCTTCTTCTAATCCTCCTTCATCGACAACAAAGACTTTAGTGGTGTCAGATCCTATGGAGTATAACATTGTTGAAGACATGAAAAAGATTAAAGCCAACATTTCCTTACATGAACTCAACAAACTAAAACACCAGCAGAAGTTGCTATTAAAAGAATTAAATGCTACACCAATTGCTCCTTTACCAAGTGGTGTAGTTGCAAAAGTAGCAAAAGGAACTGGTAAGCCACCAGATAAAGTAGATGCTACTGATACTGTGCTCATCGGAGAAAGATCGAATTCTCAGACTCCTCCTTTTCTTTTGACTTATGAAATGTACAATAAAAATCTGCATAATTGTTTAATTGATTCTGGAGCATCCTCTAATATAATTCCTACTTCTGTTTGTGCCAAATTGAATATTGAACCACAGAAATCGGCAGTTCATATTGTTCAATTGGATCGCTCTAAAGTTCAAGTTGTAGGAGAAATCAATTCAGTTACTATCAGACTAGCTTCCGATCCTAGGATTGTCCAAAGAATTGATATTTTGATTGCAGATATTCCTGAATTCTATGGATTAGTTTTAAGCAGGGACTGGTTTGCAAAACTTAATGGTTATATCGCAACTGATTATTCACATATGTGGCTTCCCTACAAAGGGAAACCAAATCAAATCAAATTTGAACGAGAAAAACATATGATGCACACTGTCACTGATTTTGAACAATCTGATGAACCTGTGGCTTTCAACAACAATATTCTTGGAGGTTATTCTGCTGAGTCATTCCTTGGGAACTTCAAAGCACCACAATCACCCTTTTCTGTAAATACTTTTGTTTCTCAAATAGAAAAATTTTCACAATCTGATTCTTCTAGAATTGTAAATATTTCTAATGTAATTATAGATAAACCAATAGATAAATCTTTATTTTGGTCATTATATTTTGATGGATCAAAATCTAGTGATGGAGCTGGAGCAGGGTGCATCTTAATTGATCCAGATGGAGAGAAAACCATGCTATCATGTAGGTTATAATTTGAGTGCACTAACAATACTGCAGAATATGAAGCCTTGATTCAAGGGCTTTATAAAGCTATATGGTTAGATGTTAAATACTTGAAAGTCTTTGGTGATTCCAAAATTGTCATAAAACAAGTTAGGAATACTATTCATTGCCTTTCAGGACATATTAAACACTATCAAACCCTAGTTCAAGATCTTACCACTCATTTTTTAACATTCAATATTTCTCCTATTCCTAGGAATCAAAATACATCAGCTGACTTGTTAGCTAATGTTGCATCTAAACTCCTTCCTGCTGAAGATTGCAGTCCTGATAGGTTTTCTGTAGATTTGATTTTTCGCCCATCTGTCCCAGATAATGTCACAAATTGGAGAGTATTCTATCATGATCAATATATTTTAAATTTCATGACTTCAGAGAAATCATATGATGAACAAATTATTGATGAGGATGATCATGATTTACAAATTGCCTCAAAAGGTAATGAAAATCCCATTCCGAAATCTATTGTTAAATTAGAGGACTTATATGATATTAAAGACAGATTCAAGAAAGTCACTAATGCTAAACTTCAAATTTCCACTTTGAAGTTTGAATTAGTAAATCTTGGCTCTGACTCTAATCCTCAAAACGTTAATTTAGGACTCAATTTAACTCCAGAGGAAAGAAATGCTTTCATTAAACTTATGAACAAATATAAAAATGTGTTTTCTTGGAATTATGATGATTTAAAAACTTATGATACTTCGGTTATTCAACACACAATTCCAATGCTTCCTGATATTAAACCTGTTCAACAGAAGTTAAGAAAGATTCATCCAAATCTCGAGAGTCAAATCAAATCAAAACTTAACAAACTTTTAAAAGCCAAAATCATTTTTCCTGTAAGGCACTCCAATTGGGTTTCCAATATGGTACCTGTAAGGAAGAAAAATGGTGATATAAGAATCTGTATTGATTTTAGAAATTTGAACAAGGCATGTTTAAAAGAAAATTTCTCATTGCCAACCATGGAACAGATACTTCAAAAGGTAGTTGGTTCTGAACTTATGTCCTTTCTTGATGGATTTTCAGGCTATAATCAAGTTTTAGTCCATCCAGATGACAGATTGAAAACAACTTTCATAACAAAATGGGGAACCTACGCTTATCAAAAAATGCCTTTGGTCTAATAAATGCAGGAGCAACTTTCCAAAGAGCCATGGACATAGCATTTAAAGGTCTGATTAATAGATTAGTTGTTGTTTATCTTGATAACATAACAGTATTTTCAAAAAAAAGAGCCAATCATCTACATGATCTAAAGCAAATATTTGAAAGATGTAGAAGGTTTGGTATTTCCTTAAATCCAAATAAATCTTTCTTGCTTTGGATGAAGGAAAACTCTTAGGATTTGTTGTGTCAAAAGATGGTATATATATAGATCCAGATAGAGTGAAAGAAATTTCTGATATTTCTTTACCTCATAACAAAAAATCCATGCAATCATTTCTTGGGCAGATCAATTTTGTAAAAAGATTAATTCCTGATTTTTCTCAAATTGTTTTACCTATGCAAAATATGATCAAGAAGAATTCAGTATTCAAATGGGGGCATAAAGGGAAAGAAGCCTTTGCGACAATCAAACAAGCGATCATTAATGCACCAGCATTGAATACCCCTGATTTTTCTAAAGATTTTATTTTGTATACTTTGGCCACCGAAACATCCTATGTCAAGTTGTTTTAACACAACAATGACTGAAATGAAGCACCAATTTCTTTCTTTAGCTCAAATCAAGAAGTCGAGTTTAATTATTCCACGTTAAACTTCCCTTTGCCGTATTTAAATCAATCAAACATTTCAGACCTTTTCTCTTAAAAACACATACAAAAATCATTGTTCCATTCTCTGTAGTGAGACAATTATTAGTTCAAAAAGTAGGAGAAAAGAGAGCTAGCTGGGTAATAGCTTTGCAAGAATATGATATTGATATTAAACCAGCTAAGATTGTTAGAGGACAAGGTTTTTGCAGATTATTGGCAGGAGCTCATAACATACCAGAAAGTCAAGATTCAAATCAAGATATTCAAGTAAGTCAGGTAAGTGTTACAGATTCTGAATCTCAGTATGCTGATCTCATCTATTACTTGAAAAATGGGTATGCTCCTTCTAATCTCAGCTATAAGAGAAAACGTGCTTTAAGATTAAAGGCTATTAAATATGAGATCATTGATAATGTGTTATTCAGAAAGAATTATGATTCAATCTTATTAAGATGTCTTGAAAAGACTGAAGCTGAAAAGGTGTTGCAGGAATTGCATGATGGACCAGCAGGAGGTCATTTTGGAGGTGATACCATAGCTCACAAAATAATCCGTGCTGGTTATTACTGGCCTACCCTTTTTAAAGATATGCATGATTATGTGAGGAAGTGCAAAATTTGTCAAATTGCTAGTGGAAGACAAAGGAAACCAGCTTTTCCTTTGCAACCAGTGAGTATTGAGCAACCATTCGCACAATGGGGACTTGACATTATAGGTGAGATCATACCTCATTCTTCCAAACAGCACAAATACAACCTTACAGCAACTGATTACTTTACAAAATGGGTAGAAGCAATCCCTTTGAAGGTAGCCAATTCTGATGCAATTATTGATTTCATAGATCAATTCATCATAACCAGGTTTGGTGTACCTAACGCTCTTGTATTTGATAATGCATCTTATTTTTCCGGAAATAGTATAATGGAATTTGTAGTCAAAAGAGGCTTTAAATTGAAATATTCAGCAATTTATTATCCACAAGGTAATGGTTTAGCTGAATCCACTAACAAAAATCTTATCAAAATCATTAAAAGGACCATTGATCAAAATCAAAAGAATTGGCACAAGTATTTAATCTTTGCACTATGGGCTGATCGTATTACTGAAAAAGCTTCAATAGGAACTTCACCTTTCATTTTAGTTTATGGAAAAGAAGCTGTGATACCATCAAATTTAGCTCTTCCATCATTAGCCCTAGTGAAATTTATTGAAGAAAATCCTTCTTCATCCATTCAATTGAGATATGATCAAATCCTTAAATTAGAAGAAGATAGAAATAAAGAAAAAATTATTCATGAATAACATCAACAACTTGTAAAATCTTCTTTTGATGCAAGTTCTACCGGCTAAAAGATTTTGTCAATTGGTGATCTTGTTCTGAAATGGGTTAAAGCACATGAAGAAAAAGGTAAGCATACCAAATTTCAGAAAATGTGGATTGGACCATTTCAGATTGCTGAAAAGATAGGCTCAAATACATTCATACTCCAAGATTTAACAGGAAAGAGAGAATCTCTTCCTGTAAATGGGCTTGTCTTGAAAAAATTCTTTTCATAAGGAGGTAACCCCTTCTTACTTGTACATATTCCTTTCTGCAAAGTTTTTAATTGTTTTGCAAATAAAGGTTGTCAATGAGTCTCTAACTGACTGTTTACTGTTTATAAAATTTCTTAGGAAGAATATTATAAATATTTATTTTGTGTAAATAAGAATTTTTAAAGAGATGATCACAGTTTTTGGATAGTTTAAAATAAGATGTTAAACTTTGAAAGATTATTCCAATCATTTGCATGATCTTTTGAAAACTTGAGGAGAATGTAAATCATTATAATTTTATTGAGTAGAGAAAGGTTATCTATAAAAGTAAAGTTTTTTCAAAGTCTTGGTACTCAAGAAACTCTGAAAAATTGTCATCCATTGATTCTTAAGGATAAAACTATTTCACCCCATCCATTTAAGTTGTGATTTTTTAGAATGTAATTCTAAGAAATTATACGAAAATTTTAAAGAGATAAGAGGTCTCATTACGAGCCGACTTACCATGTTCATAAGGAGTAATAAAACTGACATTACCAATACTGCATACCAAAAGAGGGTAATGGCTTATAAATATAAGACAAGGGGTCTCATCACGAGCCAACTTGTTCAGTTTAATTATAACTAGTGAATGGCATTGTTATTAACTGGCTACCAAACCAGAACAATGGCTCTTAAAAATAAAAATAAGTAAAAGACAAAAACATGAGATAATAGGTCTTATGAATTTATCTTTAAAAAGTCATAATTTTAGTTGGATGGGACAATGAATGGTTAATGGTTTAAAGGTAACCCTGTCGAGACTATGAACGTTTGCAGGCAGCAGAGGCAATACCTATGACAATAGAGTATATTATAAAACCAAAACTTGGAGAAATCCACTTACTTCATTGTTAACACCGATCAAAGCTTGAGATAACCCAAAAATGTTTTTGTTCTTAAGGAATTAGAAAGAAATTGTGAATGATTTTTATTTCTTTTTCATAGTTAGATTTTATTTAAAATATCCTAAGATAGTTTTCATTATCTTTAAAAATCTTTACTTACTAGAAATATAGTGTTCATTTTATTTTTTCAAAGATAACTGTTTCTTTCAGTGAATCACCAATTGTTGTGGCCAGCAACAACCCCCCTTCTTATTTAATATTAGTAATAATACTAATTAAGTGGGGACCCTTAGTTAGGAATCCAAAAAATTAATTAGTATTTGTTTCCCTTTTCAAATAAAACTTTCTATCATAACTTAGGGAAATTCCTTAGAAAATCCTTAAGAAACACTTAAGTTTATGATAGATTACAATAAAATCTTTCTTTGAGCGAAATAGCGCATCCATCGCAAATGGTAGATATCTTTTGTAAAAACTGAATCTTTTAAACTACAATTTTGCGATATTGCGATAACGCGATCCCAAAAAGCCTATACAATAACATATTGGTCGCAGATCGCATAGCGCAGAAAAAAGAAATGTTAAACGAATACTTTTTGCACTATTTACAATTTTGCGCTTTTGCGCTATTTGCGATTTGCGCTTTTGCGCTATTTGCGATTTGCGCTTTTGCGCTATTTGCGATTTGCGCTTTTGCGCTATTTGCAAAATTGCGATGGTTACGTTTTGAGGAAAATGTGATTTGCGATATTGCGATATTGCGATATTGCATAGCAAATCGCAGATCGCAACATCGCAAATCCTTAAAAGCTCTTTGTCCAATAAAAATCTTTTCATATATTAATATCTGTTATGTGCTTTAAATGATTGAATTAATGAATGTATTGTCAATTTTCAATAAAAGGGATTTTGTTTTGATTGAAAGATTGTTTCCGTTAGAATAATATATTTCATCCACCGTTTGCATTTAAAACGATCTCATCACCCTTTTCACGTCATTACTCTCACTTAACTTGTAAAACCATAGGCGCGAAGGAGCAGAAGACTATACAAAGCGTTTACATAGCATTATGGGTAAGAAAGAGAAGATTTCATACTCTAAAAAAAAAGAAATGGCTTCACTATATGGGGATACTGCTTTCAATAAGGATGCCGGTATCACCACCTGGGAAGGAATGTATAATTTGCTCAAAGAGGAAAATCCCAGGGTAATGCAAGTTGCGGCTACTGCAGGCTCAAGTAATTCATCTGAGGCAACCCTTAAAGAACTGGCTTGTTCATTTCTGCATAGGATAGCAGCAAGACCAAGAATTCTTACGTATACGGACATGGTGAAATGGGTGCTGGACAGCACCGATATTTCAGACAGGCAATTTAGAACTCTAGATCAAGAGCTCATCAGGTCGTTCACTACGGAAGATTTGAGGCTAATGTATCATTTGCTAGAACCTCAGACAACTTATAATAAACAATTTATCGAGGAATTTTCCAAAGAACATGCAAATTTGGCGGAATGCACAAAGGAATGGACCAAGAGAGATGAATCATTGAATAAAAACAAACATGGTATGTACAGTACTGGTTCACTTACCTCTCCATATTGTTTTGCTGCTGCTATGTTATGCAGGCTTTTTGGAAAGCCTGACATAAACATGATCTTGCCTGAATGGCTCCCTTTGTTGAATGCCGCTGTTAATTCTACAATTGTAGACTGGGCCAAAATATTTTCTGATAATTTTGCCACTGCTATTTTCCATTACCGGTCTAAACGAAGTGTTTCTCAGAGGATTTATCCTCCTTTTTATCTATCCGCTTATGTTATGGATGCTATCTGCTTTGTTTCTAAATTCCCTTTGATGGGTTGGCAATGGACGATTCAAGATCCTTTGCCTATTCATGTGTATCACAAGGAATTATGGGAATCCAAGTTTATTCCTCATTTTTACAAGATTTTCCACGGCATAATGTTGCCTCTACACAAAACATTGTATAATAAAGATGCTCCAAGGTTTTCCCCGGAAGCAGAATTCGACATTCTCCCCGTTGCACGATGGTTTGGGGAAGAATGGTTTACCTATGTATAGGTTTTTGGAAGCTCTGCTTCACCTCATGTTTTACCCTTATATGTTTCTGATAAGCTTATAGCTCGTGAAATTGCATAGCAAACTTGTGGTCAATGAGGTTTGACAAAGGCTTTAAAAGATAAGAAAAAAGTCGTTTGGCCACAATTTCCCGTAGCTTGTGGAACATTTTCATTATTTGATATTGGACATGCATTCAAGGAAGTAAGCAATATTACATGCTTACAATGGTTTAAATTTGCAAAAAGGTTATTCGACCCTAATGAAGTTGTAAAAAACTTCACCACTGCAATCAAAGTAAGGATATTTTCCGGAGAAGAGGACCCTTTCGATGATATATTCCTGGGAAAATCCACACTGAAAGAAATTCTACATTCAGCACAGATGCAGTTATCTCCAGAACAATTTCAAGAATTTAAGGTTTACAAAGAAAGAAGACTGACCACCATCCCTTTGGAAAATTTGCGTGTGGAACCCGTAAGGGAACCCACTCCTAGTGTTAGTATAAGTGGCAGTTCGGGTACAGATAAATCTAAGTCAAAATCTGAAAAAGAGACTTATGAACATTCCAATAAGTCTAATGAAGAGCACGACAGAAATGAAGAATTGGTGAAAGATACTGCTCAATCGAAAGAACTTTCACAACAGCAAATTTTGACTTCTCAGCAGACAAATCCTCCTCCTAACAATGTACAGCAACAGTCAGTCACAATTGAATTAGACAAAGAATGGGAAAGCTTTAATCAATTGCTTAATGTGGAAGGACAGAATGTACAGACCCCTGTACAGGCAGCCAAAGTTTTGAGCACAGGAATAAGTAGCACAGTCACAAGAACTGAACACATACCTATCACTCCCTCGTCTGAAATTGTACTTAATGTAGAGGATATTCCTCCTCTAGATGTATTCTACAGCCCGAAGTACAAAGCAGTAGTGAAGAAACAAAGGAAAAAGAGGTAATTAGAAGGTGCAATTGCTACTGAAGCAGAACAATTAGATGTCTTGTGGAAGGATCCTACCACATAGCCTACTGACAATGTCGCTAAGTTATCTCAAATTATAGGGGCTTATGCTTCTGCCACTATTGATAAAGCATTTGAGATACAGCTCTTATTAAATGAAAAAGAGGAACAGATACAAACTCTGCAACAGCAATTGCAACAGATCCAGGCCAATAATGAAGCACAGATGAAACTTGAAAAGTTACAGCAACAACTTGAAGAAATGCAAATTGGACATCAAAAAAGTTTGGCTGATAAAGAGAAACAAATACAGATTATCCAAGATCAGCACAAAGATGATACTAAGCTTCCAGAGTTTGTTTCAGAAACTATTTCTTTAAACAATCAACTACTGCAACAACAAGAAGTATTATGCCAAAAAATCTTGCAATGGAATTCTTTTTGTCAAGATAGTGATAAGATCACTAATCATGTCGTAGATTTACGAAATGATTATGATTTGATTAATGAAAAAGTTACTGATTATTTGGTATGGCAAAAAAAAGAAGAAGGAAGAAAAGCTGGTGCACCAATTATTAATGAAAACCATAAAGAAATACTTTTCAATGACTGGGATGCACAAATTAGAAGAGCAGAGAAAGCAGCAGAGGAGTTGGCTACAGCAGCAAATAGTCTTACTGACTGTGTAAATGAAAATTTACACAAAGAAAATTTCATTTCAGAAACTGTTCCGGGATATCTTCCACAGGCGCATCAATTGCAAACAGAATGGAGAAAAAAGGCAGAAGAAAAAGAAAAATCAATCCAAGGATTGACAAGGTTAAACTGGGATTCTTACTGGACATACCTAGTGAAACCACATAGTCAACACAGTGCGCTTAATTGCATCATTACTTTTGCTGAGAAGATTGCGCCTACACTTGTCGATTCTGTCTTTTCAGGACAGTTGAAATCTGAAGTCGGCCAACCACCTCTCCTCAAAACAATGCTGGAGGCTTGCAAGTTTAAAGATCAAGTTCATAAGTAGTGACTAAATTGTCTTTTTTTTTAGATTTAGTTTTAATTTTACTGTATTTTTTCCTAGGTTAAGGACGGTCATTTAAACCGAATCCTTAATTTTTGTAATAAACTATTTTTAGATTTAGCCAAGTAATATTTAAACCCTTCTCATGCATTTAGAGAAGGGTCCTGGATTATTTTATTTTTGGACTTGGAGATTACATTTTTGTACTCCACTGACTTTTATATTTTATAAAGGATCACATCTGGTGATTTTATGCAGAATTATCTTTAAGCGTTGCATTTTTGTACCTTGGATTTGATTTCGTATCAGAATTACTGGATTAGAGTATCAGATTTCATTTGAAATCTCTCAAGATGAATAAGGTATTTCTATCTGTTCACTATTGATTTCTTTTTTCTTATGATATTCGCTTTAAAATTTCCTATCATTTATATATATATTTCGTTTTCACAACGTTTCTTTATATATCATTTCTGAGTATAATTGAAATGTTATTTTTTCATAAGTATATATAGATGATATACAATGATGAATGCAATATGCTAATATAACTCTGTTTAATTTCTTAAATAGAGTTATCTTTATTTGTTACTGCACAATTTCAATTAAACTTTAATACATTTTTATGGTTATTGTTAAATTGGAATAATTTTAAGTTGTATTCACATATGATTGCCCGGGTTAGTTTTAGAATTTCTTTATCAGTATTTAGTTTAAATTAGATAGTTTTATTTCAGTCAATTTAGTCTCATTTTCACTCATCCAAATCAATCCATCACCAACCCATTAGTTATAAGGAAACTGGTCCTTTCAATCCAGTCGGAGCCACCATACCAAACGGATAAGGAGCTGTCCTAAGGTCTCGACCAGGTGGTTTTCCCCAATGTTTGAAGCAGAGATTTTCTAGGCTTCAACAAGTTGTTCTTTGAGGAGTTCTGTTTCTGATTTTTCAATTATCTTCTCTTTTCCCTTTCTTTACTTGATGACAAATTCTTATTCTATTGTTGGAGATAAATCTATGATGTTTTATGGATGTATAGCTTCACTAACTTTATCTATCCTTTTTCTCTCCATGGCCTTCTTTGGAAACCTGGTCATTGGCTTCCTTGGGTGAAATATGAAACCATCATCCTCCACTGCAAAAATTCAATTTCTTGATAGTCTTTACCTTTCTTCAGTTTCTTTCCATCACCTTCTATGTCTTCTACTTGCACTATTGGGGACTCCTCAATATCTATTACATGAAGGATATCTTCTAGATTTCCTTTGGCCAATGTCTAACTCCTTGTTATCCTCTTACTGCTTTGTTTGCTAATCTTTTGTTTCTATTTTGCAGGTGTTGGCTGAGGGATATCAATTTCTTGCAGAGGTTCTTCTTCAATGCCCATTGGTTCTATAGGAGACTGTCTTATTTCTTCTTCATTCTCTACTATTGCAGCTGGGGATGTATTATTTCTAGGTTTTAAGATTTTCTTTGGAGTGACTACATCTATTTCATACCCACTCATAAACAGAAAAGAAGTCCAATCTCTGTTTAACCTTTTCAACTCTTCCAACACTAACAATTTTATCACACCATGGTGAAACAATGATGTCTCATTTCCTTCTGACTTGACCTGAACTCTATCTAACATCTTTTCCAAACTCCTGTATAAAAAGAAGGGTAAGTCAAGTGATTTCTTACCAACAAAATTCAGAAGGAGTCTAATATGGTAAGAGTAAACCATGTGGAATTTTCCCTCGCAGGTGAAGTATTTTTGTATCACCAACGGCAGCTTTGCATAATTTTCCTTCATATAACTCCTGGGGATACCATTGGTCATATCAATTCCTTTGTGCTCCTCCTTGAGTAACTCCTCATGGCCCTACATTGTAAAATTTGTGCCTTTAAACCATTCTTCACCACCTCCAGGGATTTTTGTAACTTGTGATATGCTCTCTAGTGATACTATGAGATTCAAAATTCCAACCTTTGATGTTGTCCCTATAAAATTTGTGGCAGAGTCTTTTAAAATCTGTGCATGGAAACCCTGCAATTTTTGGCAGAATTGTAGGCAGGCCATCCTCCTGAAAATTTCCATAGTAGTGGGGTCTTTATTCAGTAGTTTCAAGTCCATGGGTTCATACCTGAGACAATGACCACCCTTGTTTGTTTTCTTTTTTGAAGCCATGGATGATTTATACTCTTCACTGCCTCGCTTGTTGGTGACACCTGCAGAACTTAATTCAAACAGCAACCTGCTTGGTGTGATGAAGCATCTCTTCAAGAATCGACAGTGGGATACTTCACATGCAAGGATTACACAATAATATGACAAAGAGTAGCTTGGGGTAAAGTTTAAAAGGTTATTTGACAACTCATATGTTGGAAATAACACATTTGACCAAATTATGAAAAACTGATAGGTGTAAAATTTTGTGTTTTAAAATGCATGGGAGTGAAAATTATATGATGTGAGGTTGATTTGACTGAAATTTCGTGGCTAGAGGTGAGCTTTAAACTTAATGTAGACATCATCAAATGCAAAAAAAAAATCAGACATTTCATAAAAATGACTTATAATACCACATCAATTTTGGTGAATGACATGCATGACCCTATCAATGAAATTTTTAAAACTAATGAGTGATAACATGGTGTTTTATTTTTTTCATGAAGGCCCATTGATGATGATGCTTCATGAAATGGCCAAGGATCTTATTGTCAGAATATTGACTAAGATCTCTGAGAACTAAACAAGGAGTTTCATAGCAGTCCATATGCTCCATGCATTCTTCTTGAAAGCAAAATGTGAATTACCTTGGATCTATAGCAATTTTATTTAATCTGAACCATGATCACCATTCTTGGAGCCATTGGGGTTGATGAAGGAGCTGTGTGATGAAAGTGGGTCCAAATTTTATTAATGTGTAATGAGTTTCATTTAATTTCTTTCTACATAGTACATCCCACCATAATCTTTTATATCCTAAAAAATCATATATGGTGTCAAGAAAAATAAGGTTAGGATTATGATTTGGTCACATTAATCTGTCGGAAAATTCAAGATCCCTAGCTTTGCTGATTACGTAATACTTATGAAAAGTATTAGATCTTGAGCTTCCTTCATTCCAAATTATTTGCAAATCATGGAAGCCTTTTGTTAATGATTCTTCAGTCAGGTGAGAAGAGTGTATGGAATGTTTTTAAATCATGTCATGTATCCATCGACTAGACTAAGGATACACTCTTTGTTCTGGTACTAAATGTTGGATATCAGTATGTGGTTATAGATTTGCATCAAGGACTTTAGTATTCCTTAATTGCCAAGTTGGCTTCCACTGTCTGATATAATCAAACCAACAAGTATTATCAGGGATATTTATGTAGACTTCAATTTATTCATTAGGATCCCATTCTGTAAATATGACCAACAAATTTTCTATTTGTTGTAAATTTTCTCTGCTTAAGAAGTCTAGTAAGTAGATTCTTGACCCTTTGATGTGTTCTACTTGGAATTCAAAGTTTGAAAAGAGTGTTTGCCATCTGGAAAAATTTGATTCTCCAGGTTTCTTTATATCATTTTCCAAGACTTTCTTTAGTGTCGAAGCATCAGTCTTAAGCAAAAAAAAAAATTATGTACAAGATGTATATCGAACTTGTCGATGCAATTCCATGCAAATTTTACTTCCTTCTCAATTGTAGAATAATTTTGCTCAAAAGGAATCCATGTTCCTGAAGAAAATTGGACTACTTGTTCTTTTCCATCTTTTTGTTGTTTTAATATTCCACCCCATCCCATGTTACTGACATTAGTTTCAACAATTTTGAACAATTATTCATCTGCTAGATATAGAATAGGTAAATTTTTTACCTTGGCTTTTATATTTCTGACTGCAATAATGTGTGCCTTTGTCCACGACTTTGGCTCATTTTTCAATCTCTGATTCAGTAGGCTTCTGTCGCTTGCACACCCTTTATAAAAGTTACTGACATAATTTAAACATCCCAAAAACATTTTTAGTTGTGTTTTGTCAATAATTCTAAGAGACAATTTATCAGCGAATTCCAGGGAATGTTTTTACAGAGTGATCTGTCCATTTTCAATGGTATGGCCTAGAAATTTTATTTTTGTTCTAAACAATTCTAAATTTTTTCTTCTCAAAACCAAGCCATTTTTCTTTACCACATGTATGAATCTCTTCACATGCTTGAAATGTCACTCAATTCTCTTCGAGAAGATCAGGACATCGTCAATGTATACTATTAACCAATCAAAATAGGGTTTGAAGACTTCATCCATTACCCTCTGAAATTTTGATGGAGCATGCTTTAACCCAAATGGCATAACATTCCACTCATAATGCCCTGAAGGGACACTTAATGCAGTTTTTAATCTGTCTTCGTCTTTGATAGCAACCTTCCAAAATCCAAACTTCATGTCAAATTTATAAAATATTTTGGCTCCTGCTATTCTGCTTATCAGGTTTCCCTTATGGGGAATTGGGTAGGTGTCATCTACCAAAACTATATTTATGGGTTTGTAGATTATGACCAATCTAGTAATCCCCCTAATTTTTTCAAAATGCTTATTCACATAGAATCCATAACAGTTCCAGGGATTATTGGATTCCCTTATTAGCTTGCGCTGCAGAAGGTCTGAAATCTCTTTTTGACAAAGTTTCATGTATTCATTATTCATTGGGATTTCTCTACTTTTGCATGGCTTACCCTCGTATTCCTCTTTGTAGGGAAATTATACTATATATTGTTTCCTATCCCAGAAAGCATTAGGATCCTCTGCTGTTAGCTCCCCATAATTTGCAAGATTGGCAAAGTCAAACTACGGGGAGAACACTATTTCAACCACTTTGGGATTCTAGGATCTAGCCCTCCTGAATCCGGAGAGGGATCTCTCCAATAAGGTGCAAATATGGATTTATCTTTAAATTTTTGGGTAATGATATTAGGCTAGTTATGAAGTCCAAGGGTTTTTGTTTGTTTTTGGATGGTTGAGCATGATTATTATTTGAGTGGAAAGTCCTAAATGGAAAGAGTTTCAAAGGTGTGAAGTTGCAAGCAATTAGAAAAATATTTGGCCAAAAAGATAGATATAACACTGGTTTTTAGTCCATTGGGCTATGGAGTCATAACAAGGCTTTAATTGAGCAAAAAATTCAAGAGTGATCCAAGGGAAAGTCATCTATATCACAAGATATTTTGAGATAAAATTATGAAATGGAAACAATAAAGTGTTGGAGGGGTGGAAACTGATAATAATTTCAACAAGGATTTATAGTCAGTCCAAACAAGAAAATCCTCTTAAGTAACTGTTTAAAACCAACCAAGGACAGGGCTAACCATAGACTTCTTGGGCAAGTTTGTATTAAAGTAACTCAATTGACAAACAATCCAGTAATCCACATAATTACCTTCAGAAAGTATGAAAACATATAAGAGAAACAAAATGCAACTTAAGATCAGATAAGGTACTTTGAAACCTAGTCTACTTTAAGCAGACACTTAGGGAAACTTTCAGAATTACCTTTGAAGAAATAACTAGGAGACAGGTCAAACCATAGACTTTCCTAGTCTAACTTTAATAAGAAAATAATGAAAATCACATTCAAGAACAATGTTTAAACCAAACAATAGGATGAGGGAACGCCAACATTCCTAACTGTTTAAATTGTATTGAATCATTCTTAAATAAACAATTTAGAAGAAAACATTGGGATAAAGCTTATCATTCAAAGAAGGGTACTGTAAACAGTAGGTCCTAACTCTATGTTTGTTGTTCTTTATCAGAGAATAATGGGCAATATGGCATACACAAAAGGAAAAACAATTACAAAGAAAGGAGTTCTTCACCGGTGATATAGACCAAGATCCCAAGAAACAACTTTTTATTGATGTCAAACCAGTTACAGTCTTCAGTTCCAATGTTTCAGTTCAACAATCATCTTCACTTCTCAGCCTAACTATTATATCAAAAAAAGAGCTTCAAGAGCCTTTGAAAAATATTTACAGATAGAAAATTCGAGCACAAGTATATTTCAAAGTTCTGCAACCAACATTTTCTCATCTTCTACAGAAGTATTTATAGAATAAATGAGGAGGTGGGAGGGGATAAAAGATCTCCCAGGTTCAATTAATACAGATAAATGCTTCTCGACCTTCAATAAGCTCGATTGAGAAGTTTACAGATGTTCTGTCTGTATTAATTGTTTTATATTTAAGAATTAAGCTCAGTGGGAGCTTTTGTTGACTTTAAGGGTCTGTATTAGCTTTGCAATAACTCTGCTGATATTTTGCATTAAGTTTCTTTGGCTGAATTAACTATTCGACTGCGTTGAGGCAAATATCTGATTTTATGATCATAATTCGGCCTCTGTTGAATGCTTTGAGGCTACAGGTGGCAATGGGCAGCTGATTGGAATCAATTAGCCTTTGATGTGGCAGTGGAGGCTCTTTCTGACTAATAAAACTTTGATTTGTCTTTAATTGTGTTTTAATTTGGAGGATTAGGCTTCTGATTTTCAATGTTAGTCATAATCCTCCAAAACTATGAAAACGGTCTTCAATCCTTCATTTCTGTTGATTTAATCTTCAACACTGATACTCTTTAGCTTTGATTTAATTGTTTGTGTCTTGTTGATGTGCAGGGCTGAAAATGGCTCATATGGCATCAATGCCCATGAAGCTTTGACGAAACGTGAAGTTTGAACCCCAAGGAATGCTTTTTCTTTATGTAAAAGGGCGTGGGAGATCGTCATCCCCGGCCTTTGGTTTTCCTTTGATATAATGGAAAAACAATTCAAAACCTGCAAAATACATAAAAATTATTATAAAATCTTGTGTCATTTGGTAAAACTGCTTAGGAGGCTGTAGATAGGAGCATGGCCGTTGGATGGCAACATCCAACGGTGGAGATCGTGCGTAGAAGTCAAAAAGGAAAGCAGGGGAAGAATTAAGTCAGATTCGTCGATCTGCAGAGATCGACGGTCAGGATTAATCAGGAGGAACATAATGAAAATGGTCACATTATTGGAAATTCGGAAGAGAAACAAAGGAAATAGATGAAATTTCCTTCTGCGGAGGTAAAATGCATAAGAATTGAAATTGGGGTTTCGGGATGATCGGGGGCCGTCGGATGAGATCAGCCCACGAGATCAACGGTGGAGAATGTACATTGAAAACCTTTGGAATATGGCGGAGGGCGATGGTGTAATGAGAAATTAGATCTAAACTGTTGATCTGCAGAGATCAATGGCGGGGAGCGCACGCGATAACACACAATGTAAAAGAAGGAAAGTGGTTTCGGGAGGGAAAACCACGGGTTTCGCGCGGAGAAGAGGCGGATAGGCGGTTTTCACTTTTGGAACGTGATATGTGCCAGGAGGTGACACGTGGCATTAGAATACCACCCATTTCATGTGATTTTGGAGAATTATCACCCACGCTTAAATTTACACGATATGGAACATCAGCCGTTAGATCTGGGGCCTCATATCTAACGGTGGGGAGTGAGCGTGATATGGATATGATGCGTGGGTCATAGCAGGTAGGGTGGTTTTGTTCTGAGCCATTGGATGAAATATTGGATGGCTAAGATTAGATATGGAGGGAGGTAGGACCCACAGGGGTCGGGTTTGTCGGAGTTAATATGAGCCGTTAGATGGAACAGATCAACGGCTAAGGTCTGATTTGTGGGTTGAATGAAATAATACAAAGGCGGAGAAAGGGTTAATAAGGGTCGTTGATCTGCAGAGATCAATGACTGCGATTTGTTGGAAAAACATTATAGAGCGGGGCTACATTTTTTTAACCAAAGTGGTGAGATGCATTCTAGACCGTCCGATCTGGACACGTGGATGGCCCAAATGTAATCGGAGCTTCGCGATCAGCGGGGGGCAAAGGGAAAGGGGCGATGAAAACCTCTGATGTGATTTAGTGTAGACCGTCGATCTACAAATCAGATCGACGAGAGGTAATGAATAGACAGGGGTCGAAAGGCAGAAGGAAGGTTTATGATCAAGGCGAATGAGGGCCGTCGGATCTGGATCTGGTGAGGATGATCGACGGCTGACAATCCATCGGGAGATCACTGATCGGAAGAGGTAAACAAAATATGAAATGTGCCCTTTTGAATTTCTCCGATGCGATACTGCGCGGGCCGTTTGATCGATTTAAGATCAACGGCAGATATGGTTTCAAAACATGCACCGGCAGAAACCCCTTGATACTTATAAAAACCCAAAGGCTATAAAATGCAAAGGTTTTTATGGCTTGGGACGGACTATACATAAGTGGGTTGGCGCCCGATTGTGGGGCCTATGGATACATGGAAAACAAAGGCCCAGGGTTTAAAATGTATAAGGGACAATCGGATCGGAGGCAAAGTATTGGTCTTTCAATCTACCCATTGCATAAATCTCTGATGCGATATTACAATGATCGTTTGATTGGGAAAGATCAATGGTTCTTTTCATTGATAACATGGAATGGCGGGCTTAGACCAAAATTAGGAAAAAGTGGGTTTTATGTATTCACAAAGGGAAATATGCATCGGAGATGGGTTTATACAAAAGGGGACTTAATCGCATCAGAGGTTTTATAAAAGCCAAAGACTTGTGTGGTGTGTTTTGTTCCGTTGTGATAAGCGCTTGAGACCATTAGCGCTCAGTTCTAGCACTAGGGCATATGTGGGGAAGTGGTTAGGACTTAGCCCAAATGGGCTTAAGCCTATAGTCAAAATACTTATTTTTTATGAAATTTTTCAAAGTTTTTGATGGATTTGGGGGTTTCGATAAATTTTAAAAATGAGTTTTAAACTTTGTAAAAGGATTTTCATGAAGGGAAGAAGGGAAATCATGAAAAATAGAGGAATTTTATGGAATAAAAAGGGAATAAAATGAAGGTTAGTTTTGAGTTAAGGAAGGGGAAAAATAGATTTTTGCAACAGTCTTTTCTTCATGGAAAACAACATAATTTCAGAGTTTGAAAGGGAAATAGCAGTGAAAATTAAATAGAGGGCATGATGTGTTCATTGAGTCTTCAAGAGATGGCATTTTTAGCAATAAAATTGTTTCTTGAAGGCTCCAAAAATTATTTAGCAACCTTTTGATATAACAAATTTTATAGGTGGCTAACAGTGGCTCCACTTGGGGATGGTACCTTCTTGAAGGCATCAAGAACTTCATATTTGCATTCTCTGGGAGGCTGATCAGTGCCTTATCCTATTAGGCTGCAACTTTCTTACTTGGATGATCTTCTTTTGCTCTGAAAACATGTTATCGGCCATAAAAAACAACGGATCTTTATCAACACAAGCTTTCTACCTACCCAATCCTACTGATCTAACATTTTTTCTTCTTTAGAGTGCACTTGGATTGGAAAACTTTTTACAACATTTTATTATTTTGAAAACATAAATATAATCTAATTCTACTCCTTATATCTCCATGAACTCAGATTAAACAGTTGAGTTCATAATGCTTCTCTACCTAGCTAATAATATGTTAGGATTAAACAGTCTAACAGATTTTCATTCTCTAATTTCTAAAACAGAAATTTAAAAGCATACAAGTTAGGATTGAACAGTCTAATTTGTTGCTAATATATGGCATAAAAAAAAATTTGCACATAGATATTATTTTACAGAAATTTAAATCAAAATGGAAGGCTTAAGCTCTGAAATTTCAAAGCACTTCCCTCATCTTTTTCAGCTCTGTTTTTGCTTCTATTTGAGCTATTTTTTCTTTGTTGTCTGGTTCAGATTTTGAGTTGATTAGAACCAATTTTACCTCTATTTTGACTCAGAATTTGAAACATATTGGAGTCATTATTCCTTTGGACACTTAGGTTCAGATTTTGAGCATGTTTGAACCTTTAATTTCTAGCCTAATCTACCTACTGATAAGCCAAGATTAAACTGTTTGGAAAATTGAATCAGCAGTAAATTTAAAACTAATTAGTCAATATTAGTAGGTTGTATGACTAATTAGAAGTGTGTTTTTCAGGAGTGGAATTTAAGCTTGCACACTTTCAGACTTTGTTTCTCTTTTTTGACATGGGGCTATACCTTTCTTGTTTTTACAATCCTGCCCTCTTTTCTTTCTTTTGGTGTTTTCATATTTTTTTTTTTTCTAACTTTGAATGCAACGATGGGTGAAATATTTATAATGAGAAAAAAGATAAAAAGGCTTCAGAACATGACATGGATCAAGAGAAGTAATGTTGGAGCATCCTGCCATTGACAGGACCCCCAAACAATTCTGCTCCATTCAACTCTTGCAATAAAAAGGCATTATTACCAGCAGCTGAATGAATGAAGTAAGGGCTGAGCCATAAGTTTTCAAATTTCCCATGCTTTCCCTTGTCTTCTCTCCTTGAGTCCCACTTTAAAACTTTGTCTCCAATATTGAAATTGATGGCCTTTGTTCTTCTCTCAAAAAGCTCTTTTATGCCATCCTTCTTTAGTAATGCTTTGCTATAAACCTATTATATGGTTTTCTGAAGGTGAATAGTCTAATTTATCCTTCTGATCATGTCATTGTCTTTAGACTGAATCTCTTGAATCAAATTCATAACTGGCACACCAAGGCTGGTTGGAAAAATTGCATCAGTGCCATACACAACCTAGTAGGTTGACATACCAATAGATTTCGTCAATGTCAATCTGTCAGCCCAAAGTGCATGCACAAGCTTTGTGTGCCAAGAATTCTTGTTGTCCTCCAACAGCTTCTTGATTATGTTCACTAAACTCTTGTTTGAGGATTTTTAATTACCTTGAGGGTAATAGGTCGTGGAATGACCCAATGTTATCTGATATTTGTGACAGAACTCAACCATCTTCTTGGATCTAAATGATGCTGCATTATCAGTGATGATCTTGGTAGGACAGCCAGATCTAGAGAGAATATTAGTCTCCATGAATTTTATAATGACAAAATCACTGGCTTGCCTACAAGGGATGGCTTCTATCCATTTAGTGAAGTAGTATGTGGCAGTGAGAATCCATCTATGTTGAGCAGATGATGGTGGATGGAATTCTCCTATGAAGTCAAGTCCCCATTATTGGAATGGAGTTTCAACAGTGATTGGATGCAGAGGTAGGGGAAGCAGCTTCCTTTTGCCTTCAAAAAGTTGACATTTATGACAGGAAATTATCATCTTGTGAACATCAAGAAAGAGAGTAGGCCAATAGTAACCAGCCCTCAGAATTTTGTTGGCTGTTATCTTCCAGTATAGGTGGCCTCCACACTCTCCTTCATGGAACTCGTGCTTAATCTTCTCTGCATCGTACTCAGGAAAAAATTTAAGCAATATACCACTTGCATTTTTCCAATAAAGACATTTATCTATAATGCAATAGTTTACATCTTTTAACTTTAGAAAACTTGCCTTTGTTTTTTTCAAACCAGGAGGTGTATTCAAATTAATCAAAACATAAATAATATTAGCATACCAAGAAAAATTCATAAAATTTTCTTCAACAATGGGAGTTGAGATTTCCTCTTGATCATCCAAAGCATTTATCATATTAATATCAAGAACTTCAAAATTTGATTCAGCCATTAATATAGCTAGACTTTGCCCTTGATGAGTTTAGTGGGCTTTATCTCTAAATCATATTCAAGAATAACAACAATCCATTTACCTCTCTTACCATCTGGGTCCTGTGTTAGAATATCTTTCACAACTGAATTCGGGACAAAGGCAATGATGTGGGAGTGCAATATGTATACTCTGAAGTCCTTTAAAGCTTTAACCAAAGCAAAATCTTGCTTTTCCATAATGTTATACTTCATAGGGGCACCCCTCAAAGCCTTGCTAAAGAATGCAATAGGTTGCTCTTGTCCTTATGGATTTTTCTGTAAAAGGACAACAGATATTGTATGTTCTGATGCAAATGAAAAATATAAAAATATTTTGAAAAATCAGGACTTATTAGAACCGATGTTTTGGTTAATGCTTGTTTCACAAGCTCAAAGGACTTCTTTGCTTCCAAGGTCCATTTTACCCCTTGCTCCTTCTTCAACATGTTTGTAATATTTCTAAGGAGCTCAGCCAAGTTGGGGATGAACCTTCTCAAAAATTTAATCTTTCCAATGAAAGATTGTAACTCCTTGATGTTTCGAGGATGAGAGATTTGCAATATGGCCTCAATCTTCTTTGGATCTATCTTAATACCCTCTTATGAAATAATGTGCCCAAGAAGTTTACCTTCTTGGAGACCGAAAAGTGTCTTCTTAGGGTTCAAAGATATCCTAAACTTCCTGCATCTCTCGAAGACTATTCTTAAATGTTCTAAGTGCTCTTCATATGTCTTTGAAAAAACAGTGACATCATCGAGGCATATAATGATGAAGTAGCCCAGTTCTTCCGAGAATGCTATTTCCATGGCTCTTTGGAATGTTGCACCAGCATTCATTAGACCAAAGGGCATTTTCACATACATGTAAGTGCCCCATTGATCCAGGTGGATATTGGTGGCCACCCGCCTATTCCACTTGGGCCCCCACCATTGTCTCTTTCAATTTTTCAGTTTTGGCATAACTTACTATTTTTAGCAGTTTTTCGGGTCCTGAACTTCCGGAGCCGTTTTGAGGCCCTAAACGACGTTTTTTGGGTATGAAATTTGTTGCGATTTTCATCATCAAAATCATCACAAAAGTTGTAGTCCTCGGATAGAGCTTTCTAATGATGTATCATGTGCGTCAAACGGAGATAGTATGCCAAAGTTACGTCCCTGGGAAGTTGAAACACCAATTTACCCAAACGGGGCCCATAGTTTTGGCGCTTCATCTCCTATGGTTAGGTTTTTGGGATGTTTAGGGTTCTCCATTGTTTCTCAATAATAAATAGGCCCTCGCGCCTCATTGTAAAGCAGTTCAGAGGCCTGTAGCCGCCACATCTCTTCTCAGAGATAGCTACCAGTGCCCTAGCTAGTTTTTATTTCCATTCTGTCTGTAAGCAAACTTCAGTTCTTTGATATTAATGAAATGAAGTGTTATTTCCGCTGCATCTCTATCTATATGGTTATGTGTTTATTCTGTTGCGTCTCGCACAAATCCTGATCATGTGGCATCGCAGCGGCCCTGCTTCTTTTCCCCATCCTTCAGGCTGCCCCACGCAGGTTTGCATAAGGAGCTAGGGCTTGATCTCGTGGAACCTTTGCAAGATCAGCCTCGCAAACCTCGACGGACGCCCATGGGGGACGAAAAGAAAGATGAGGGAGCAGGAGATCCTATCAAAATATTGCTCGAGGAGGCCCTCGAAAAACAAAGGAACGCGATGATGGATAGCTTTGCTCGGATCCTTCAACGGCTGCCCACCGGCGGCGCATCTGCATCCAGTAGCCACTCTGGAGTTGCGACTCCCTTTAAGGTACAAGTAAATTTTGACATTCCCATATTTGAGGGTCAAATAGACGCAGATGCCGTAGATAGATGGTTGAATCTAATAGAAGGATATTTCTCTGTTCATGACTTTTCAGACCGGGAGAAGATTATTTTTGCACTCCTCAAAGCTACCCCCCATGTTAAGGACTAGTGGGAAACCTACTGTGAGAACAAGGACCAGACAGAACCCTCTCTGTTCTTGGCCGTACCAACTTGGAATTCTTTCCGAGACGCTGTCAAGGAACAGTACTATCCCGTGGGGAGCTATGAGGACAAGTACATACAATGGACCACGCTGCGACAACAAAGGGATCAAGATGTGCACGAGCTGACGAATCTGTTCCATACCCTGCGCACAAAGTTGGGTATCAAAGATTCAGAGAAATATTTGGTGCTAAAGTATCGCAGCTGTCTGCACAGATACATTCAGGAGGAAATGGAGTTCCTCGACATCTCCTCGCTTGGTACGGCATACCGGTATGCTGCCAAGATTGAGCAGAAATTCAAACAGAAGAAGCGAGACTTTGGATCTACGAATCAAAAGCAAGGAAAAGGTGCTTCCAAACCGCATAAAAAAGGACAGAGCATGGCGGCTAAAGACAACCCGTCAAAGCCACAAGAAAATAACAACAGCGTAAAGCCAAAGAAGGACACGGGAAAGTGGTGTGAGTTCCATAAGAGCTCCACTCACAACACAAGTGAGTGTCGGGCCAAGCAGTCGCTAGTGGCCGAGATGAGGGCTTCTGAGTCAGATGCATGCTCCGACTCCGAATCAGAACCTGAAAAGGGAATGAAAAAGGGAAACATATTATTGATGCGGAGCCCAACGCCACTATTGCCACTACAAAGATCCAGAAGGAGGAACCGGAAGATCCAGAGGAGGAGGAACGTCTCTTCCACTCCCAGATGTGGGTAAAGGGCTCCCCTGTACAGTTCATTGTCGATAATGGGAGCCAAAAGAACCTCATTTCAGCAGACGCCGTGAAGCGGTTGGGCTTGCCGACCACAGCTCACCCACATCCATACACCATCGGTTGGCTTCACCAAGGACGAGATCTCCGCGTCAGCCAGCAGTGCCGCCTTCCCTATAGCATCAAGCCCTTCACGGATGAGGTATTATGTGACGTTGCTCCTATTGATGTTTCTGATGTAATATTAGGACAACCATACTTGTGGAAGCGTCATGTTGTGTATGAGTCTCGACCTCGTGCTGTTATTATTACTTTGGGAAATAAGTTGTACAGGATACCAGAGGTACCACCTCCTACGACTATCTCTTTGGTTACCGCAAAACAATGTAGTAAGCTCATTTCCCAAACCAGGAAATTCGTTTTTCTGATGATCCGCCCCCAGGGCAAGAAGAAGACTGTGGCCACGACCTCCAGACAGGCCCCCTCTGCACGACAACAACAAATGGATAAGGTCGTGGAGGAGTACGGGGACATCTTCACCTCACCCACAGGGGTTCCTCTGCACTGCCAGGTCAAGCACCCGATTGATCCGACCCCAGGTGCGCCACTACCCAATGGACCGATCTATCGACGCTCTGTTCTGGAAAATGATGAAATCAAGAGGCAGATTCAGGAGCTGTTGCAGAAAGGTCACATCAAACCAAGTTCATCGCCCTGTGGGAGCCCGATCGTGTTGGTACAGAAGAAGGATGGAACGTGGAGACTCTGTATTGACTATCGGGCGCTGAACAAGATCACTGTCCGGAATAGGTACCCAATCCCACGGATTGATGACCTTCTGGACCAACTCCAAGGTGCAAAATATTTCAGTAAGATCGACCTGAAGTCCGGGTATCACCAGGTACCAATTGAACCCTCTGATGTGTGGAAGACTGCCTTCAAAGCTAAGGAAGGCCTTTTTGAATGGCTGGTCATGCCTTTCGGGTTGACGAATGCTTCCGCAACCTTCATGAGGATGATGGACGAAATCTTGCGGCCATTCACCAACTCATTCGTAGTGGTGTACTTGGATGACATTCTGATCTTCAGCAAGACTTGGGAAGAGCACCTTCATCACATCCGACAAGTCCTCCAAACACTGCGGCAACACAAGTTGTGTGCCAATTTGGAGAAGTGCACGTTTGGCATGACCCTGGTTCAATATCTGGGATACATTATTGATGAAAGGGGGGTGCATGTGGATCCAGCCAAGATCCAAGTCATTCGGGATTGGCCAGCCCCAAACACTATAACAGAGCTTCGCAGCTTTCTGGGTCTTGCTAATTTCTACCGTAGATTTGTGTTGGGATTCTCTCATATCACTTGGCCCTTGAGTCAAGTCACCAAGGGAGGAGCGAGAGAAAAATTCTTTTGGTCAGAACCTCAACAGAAGGCATTCACAGAATTGAAAAATCGCCTCTGTTCTGCCCCAGTGCTCACATTACCAGACTTGCAACAGCCATTTGAGATCGAGACAGATGCCTCCGACTATGCTATTGGGGTAGTTCTTACTCAACAGGGACATCCAGTGGCATATCACAGTGAGACATTGTCTGAGACAGTTCGCAAGTATCCCACCTATGACAAAGAAATGTATTCCATTGTGCAAGCCTGTCAACAATGGAAGCATTACATTTTGGGGAAGGAAATAATCATCCACACAGACCACCGGCCCCTGCAGTTCATACAGACACAAGGAAATTTGCAGAATGATCGCCATCAGAAGTGGTCCACATATCTGCAACAGTTTCATTTGAACATCAAGTATAAGAAGGGTAGCACCAATAATGTTGCAGACTGCCTCAGCCGACCACCGATCGTGGCACTCACCACCGTGCTCCACTCTTGTGGGCACGAGACTTCTGATTGGCCGCTTCTCTATGAGAGTGACCCAAAATTTGGCCACAATTACAAGGCACTCTTGGGGGGCACACAAGTTCCAAATTTTCACCTCCAAGATGCACTTTTATGTCACCTGGGACACCTTTGTGTTCCTTCAAGCGAGCGTACCAAGATGATATGGGAAGCACACTACAGTCGAGTCGCTGGGCATTTCGGGGTCGAGAAAACAGTAGCAATACTACATAAGTATTTCTATTGGCCGAACCTTCGAAAGGATGTCGAGAAGCACATCAGATCCTGCACTGCTTGTGCCATTGCCAAACCGACCATCAAGAAGCAAGGCCTATATACTCCACTACCTACCCCCAGTCGACCGTGGGAATCCATCTCCATGGATTACATGTCGGGCCTGCCTTCTACTAAGAATGGAAATGACTGTGTTTTCGTGGTCGTTGACAAATTCTCGAAGATGGCCATCATGGCGGCCTGTAAGAAGAATATCACAGCAGAAGCCACTGCTAAACTCTTCTTTGAACGAGTGTGGGTGCACTTTGGGATCCCACAGTCTATCATATCAGATCGAGATAGCAGGTTCCTCAGCACATTTTGGTCCAGCCTCTGGTCAATGTTGGACACAAATCTCACCAAGTCCACAGCTTTCCATCCCCAAACAGATGGCCATACAGAGGTCGTCAACAGAATGATTGTACACATTCTGCGCATGTACAACTCAAAGCATCCATGCACATGGGATGAGAGCCTCCCCTATGTACAACACAGTTATAACCGGGCTCTCCACAGTTCAATTGGCCATAGCCCCTTTCAGGTGGGCTTGGGATTCCAGCCACTATGTCCCATTGACATAGCCATGCTGTTTGCAGCTGCTCAGGCCGATTCAGCTCATGTCCAGTCTGAAGTTGACAAAGCAAGTAGCTTCATCGAGCGCATTCAACACATCCGCCAACAAGTTCATGATATATTGGACAGAGCCAATGCGAAGTACAAGCAGCGCCATGATCAACACCGGGTGCCACACAACTTCCAGGTGGGCGACAAAGTATGGCTGCATTTGCAGAAGGAGCGCCTCACTAGACCTCACCGCAAGCTTCGCCCGCTCTGATACGGTTCGTACACCATCACCAAGGCTGTAGGTAACAATGCCTTCGAGCTTAGTCTTCCACCATTCCTTGGTCCGCACCCAGTCTTCAATGTGGATCGCCTTCGTCCTTACTTCCCACCTCTACTGGACACTTCGGACATTGCAGAACAACTCACACCAACAGAGTTAAACCCAGACTGCATGGAACAGGCCACCACAGATTGTATCATGGACATGCAAATCAAGAACACTCGTCAACAACAGATCCAACTGTATCGGGTTGTCAAAGCTGGCCAACTCCTGCACCAAGGAAAGTGGTTCACCAGGGACCAAGTTCAACAGAAATTTCCTCATCTCATGGAGGAACTTAACGCAATGGAGAACATTGCTTCCTAAGGGGGGAGGAATGATCCAGGTGGATATTGGTGGCCACCCGCCTATTCCACTTGGGCCCCCACCGTTGTGTCTTTCAGTTTTTCAGTTTTGGCATAACTTACTATTTTTAGCAGTTTTTCGGGTCCTGAACTTTCGGAGCCGTTTTGAGGCCCTAAACGACGTTTTTTGGGTAGTAAATTTGTTGCGATTTTGATCATCAAAATCATCACAAAAGTTGTAGTCCTCGGATAGAGCTTTCTAATGATGTATCATGTGCGTCAAACGGAGCTAGTATGCCAAAGTTACGTCCCTGGGAAGTTGAAACACCAATTTACCCAAACGGGGCCCATAGTTTTGGCGCTTCATCTCCTAGGGTTAGGTTTTTTGGATGTTGAGGGTTCTCCATTGTTTCTCAATAATAAATAGGCCCTCGAGCCTCATTGTAACTCAGTTCAGAGGCCTGTAGCCACCACATCTCTTCTCAGAGATAGCTACCAGTGCCCTAGCTAGTTTTATTTCCATTGTCTGTAAGTAAATTTCAGTTCTTTGATATTAATGAAATGAAGTGTTATTTCCGTTGCATCTCTATATTTCTGGTTATGTGTTTATTCTGTTGTGTTCCTGCATAAATCCGGATCACCCATGGTGTAGTAAAAGCTGTATTTAATTTATCATCAGGGTGGACTAAAATCTGATTGTACCCTGAGTAGCCATCAAGCAAAGAAATTATTTTAGACCATACCACCCTTTGTAAAATATGATCCATCTTAGGTAAAGGGTAGTTGTCTTTCAACGAAGCTTTGTTTAAGTCTCTAAATTCTACGCAAAGCCTGATCTCTCCTATTTTCTTCCTAACTGACACCAGATTAGACACCCAATCAGAATATCTAATAGGGACAATAATACCAGCTTCATACATCTTCTTAATTTCCTTCTCAACCAAAGGCAGTTGTACAGGGTTTATTCTGCGCAGTTTCTGTTTGAATGGATTTTGGTTTTCCTTGAGAGGAATTTTGTGCTGTATTATTTCAGTTTCATAGGATTTAAGATCTTCGTAACTCCATGCAAAAACATCAGAAAAATATGTAAACAACTCTATGTATTTGAGTTTAATGTGAGTTGGTAAAGTCTTAGACAGTTTAATCATCATAGGTTTTAGTTCACTGCCTATATTGCACTCCTCAACTTCAGTCTCTACAGGCTCCAATTTTGGCTTCTTTTCCACATCGTTAAAATCAAACAACTCTTCTAAAGGGGCCAGACCCTTTGGCACACTCTAATATTTAGACTGCAGGGTCTCTAACTCCTGTGTTTCTAATGCTGCAATCATTTCTATTGTGTTTTCGAGTTTTCTAGACAGCAGATTTATATTGGCAACCTCAGGAGACTGTTCTTCTTCACCAAGAAAATTTTCTTCACTATTGCAGTCTATTTCATAATCTGAACCTGAACTGTGTAGTTCAAATTCATTTCTGAATTGCATGAAGTCTTATATTTGTTTGTCCCCGTCGAACACTTGCCAATATTTTTCGTTATCAAGAACGGTTGGTCTGAATTTTATTTGAGTTTTGCATTCTTTGGTTTCATATGGCGTTAAGCATGTTCTAGCTACAAAAGCTAAGCTGTGGGCCGTGATATTTCTTTTCCTTGGTACAAAAATCAAATGGGACTCCTCAAATGTTTTCAAAAGGTCCACGACATCATTTCGATAGGCCCTAGGTCTAGGGTGATTAGCGTTGTATTCCCCATTGACCTACATAATGATTAATTCTAAATCCCCATGCACTTTAATTCTTTTGGCTCCTAATTTTTTCAATAGATGTAAGCCTAAAAGTAGGGATTCATATTCCACTATGTTATTTGAACACTGAAAGTTTAATCTATAGGAGATGTCCTATGTGTGGTTGTTCTCAGTGTTGCATATCTAGACACCTACACCATCATTGCTTCTAGTGCATGACCCGTCAAATTTCATACTCCACAAAGGACTAGTTTCAGTTTCATCTTGGTTACTGTCCCCTTCAACTATCGTGCTTTTAGATTATTGTGGAATATCATCACTTAGTTGAATTTGTTTTAATTCCTCTAGTTTTTTGTTGTGTTGAGGGTTACTTTCTTGACTGTCAAGGTTAAAAAGCGAAGGACGCATGACCTGTAGCTCAAGACCCGTGTTTGGTTTTCTAAAGTTTAAAGGTTCAGAAAATTGTTTTGACACTTCTGAGGTGTTTACCTTTTCCTCTCTATTGGCCATTAATTTAGTTAAAGTAACTTTTTCTCTGAATGATTCATTGATAAACAGGATAAAATAATCAAGGCCTGTATTTACAGAATACAGAGGAGAGTTTTGTGGTCTATCTTGACTAGTAACCATGTACTGCATATGGGACTCCCTGTAAAGTCTTCTGGCCTGATTTAAAATAGGCATGGTCGCAAAGGTCATGTCCATCTACATAGTCCCTTGTAACTTAGCTCCCCAAGACCGTGATAACAACATTCCATACTTTGGGGGCACATCAGCCACAAAAATATCCATGACTAAGCATTTGGCTAGAATCTGTGCTAAGTTAACGCAGAGGTCTTTTATTAATCATAAACATTTTACTCTGCTCAAGTCAAAGGAGTAAAGGTCTTTATAAGGTCTGGTGATTTCTAGACCCAGGCTCTCCATTACAACTTTGGGCATTAAATTATGAGAGGCCCCAGAATCATGCATAGCGTTGTGAAAAATCTTGTCATGAACGTTTAAACTTACATAAAAAGGAGGAACAGGTCCCTCTTGATATTTACCTTCAACCTTTGGACCAAAAATAAGCTCAGGCTGGTCATCGTTAAGATTGACTGTGTCATTATTCTCTTCTATATTAAAAGCCTTCAAAATTTTAGACGTATATAAATTCTGGGCAGCTAGCTCGGTCAGGGGAACAGAGATTTTAATTTTGGAAATTTCCAACTCTAAGCTAAAAGGAATTTGATTCTTTGAAGTACTTGTCTCAGCCTTATTAACTGCCACTCTGTCAGCAAAATCTGTTTGCTGATTTGTTCTATTTAAATTTGACAAAATTGTTTTAACAAGAGTATTAGCTAAGGTGCTAACACTACTAAGGTCTGCACTCTGTCTTGTATTGTTTTGAGTGCCTTTCTCTTTACCTTTATCAGAATTCACAGCTACTGTCTTGTCTTTCTATTTAACAATTTTGGGTTTGTTTACAGTGCCGTTTTTTGAATATTTCTCAAAGGTTTTAGTTTTTGGAGTTTCTTGATTGGTTTTACTTCTAAGGTCATATTCTTTTTGAGACTCTATGATGACATTTTCCATGTCTTGATAATAACTTTCATCATCATCTCTTTTGTCATCATAGGGCGTGTATAGACCTTGTTTTCTATCATAATGAACCTCAAAGTCATCATTATCTACTCCCAGCATGTTGATATCATCTTCCTCTATTTTCTCATTCGTTTCTTCAACCTCACTCACATAGTTTTCATGAAAGGGAGGGGTGATCTGCTGATCATCTTCCCTTGGTCTGTTTTGAGGTTGAGTCCTTCTAAAATTCTGATTTTGGTTCTGGTTTCTGTTTTGAGGAGCAGTTTTATTTTGGCTTGCTTGTGCTCTCTCAAGGATGCTCATTTTCTTCATCATCTCCTCCATCATTCTTTCCATCTTTGAGCTGGAAGTAGAAGGTGTGGATTCCTCTCTGAAGGACAATCTCTTCTAATTTTTCATTCTTGCTCTTTTCTCCATCAAGTTAACTTCCATAGCAAGAGCTCCTTTTTGCATATCTTCAAGGGTTAAAGGATCTCTCTCTCTCAGCTAATAGGCCATTTCAGGGTCAAACCCTTCAGGAAAATTGTTTAGAGCTGAGCCTTGTGGAGGTTTTATATCTGGGGGAAGTGCATTATACACACTATTAAATCTGGTACAATAAGCTTGTACACTTTCCCCGGTGTTTCTGTGGAGGTTCTTGTAATCAGAAAGTATTTGGAGAGGATTCTTCTTTACTTCCCATTTGTTTATGACTGATGGAAGGCTTCGATATCGTTTATACTATGGGGGGCTAATAATTTAAACCATTTTCTTAGTTCTCCCCCCAGACTCTGAGCAAACAGTCTTAGTTTGACAGATTCATCATCAATTTCATTTTTGTCAAAGTAATCATTCATTTTATCCACATGTTGTGATGCAGTAATAGCATTACTAGCATCATATAATGGTATTTTGTACTGATAATCCTGTGGAATATTGACTAATGGTACAAGAAGGACTAAGGGAGCTTACCATGCTGCCATGGTAGGAGGTGGAGGTGGATTTACAAGAGGTGGATTAACAAGAGGGAAAGTGAGCTGAAGTGGAGTGGTTTTAATAGAGGATGTAGGGTGAACAGATGTGGATGGACCAGGAATAGATTGCTGAGCTGATCTTAGATGAGAGACACCTAAATTGAAAAGGAAATGTAAATCAAGTGGTGTTGTTTCTCTAGTACCAGGATGTTCACTTGTTTCAGGAGATGAAAGTGAAGACTCTGAATCTAACTGATCTAAATCATCAAGCAACCCAGTTCTAAATGGATTTCTTAAGTCTACTTGTGATTGTTGAAGAGCTGCAATATTTTCAGGAACTGAATTAGCTCTCAAGGGTGATCTAAAAACAGTTGAAGATTTAATCCTAGGAGACTTCCTAAGAATACTTTCTGGGTTATCAACTATCTCAGGGGGGTCTGGATCAGGATAGGCTCTAGTATGAATCTTTCTAGGAGCCACTATGCTGTGTTCTTAGACCGAATTAAACAAGAAAAATTTCAACCGAATATGACAGTCTTTAAGAGGTTAACTAATTTTTTTTACACAAATTTTAATCCTACAGACCTCTAACTGAGTTTGAATGATGTTACAAAGATTATGGGTCTTCCCAGTGGAGTCTTAAGGTCTGTTTAGGATTGTGGAGTCGCCAGGTGGAATTTTTTAGCTCTTGTGGAGGTAAAAGGTTTTATGGTCCACCACCATGTTTATTGAATACCAATCTGAAATATTTTTGGGTTTTCTAAGTTATTTTTCTAGTCCTATTGGTTCTTAAGAGTTCCCTAAACCTGTTTCAAAACTTAGCTACGATTATGAGACAAAGACAGTCTACTCCTATGGCTAATCTAGCTGATCCTTCGAGGTTAGATAAGGTCTTGCGAGAATCCTAGGGTTTGCCTAGATTGTCACTGATTCAAACAAGTTTTACCATGATTACCATTACTTGGTAGTGCTTGAAAAGGGCTGATTATACTCACAAGGTTTTATGAAGTGCTTAAGGGAACGTAAGATGAAAATTCGACTCAATTCCCCAGTGGAGTCGTCAGAAATGTTAGCTCCCCGTAATTTGCAAGATTGGCAAAGTCAAACTGCAGGGAGAACACTATTTCAACCACTTTTGGATTCTAGGATCTAGCCCTCCTGAATTCGGAGAGGGATCTCTCCAATAAGGTGCAAAGATGGATTTATCTTTAAAGCTTTTGGGTAATGATATTAGGCTAGTTATGAATTCCAAGGGTTTTTGTTTGTTTTTGGATGGTTGAGCATGATTATTATTTGAGTGGAAAGTCCTAAATGGAAAGAGCTTCAAAGGTGTGAAGTTGTAAGCAATTAGAACAAGCTTTGGCCAAAAAGATAGATATAACGCTGGTTTTTAGTCCATTGGGCTATGGAGTCATAACAGGGCTTTAATTGAGCAACAGCTTCAAGAGTGATCCAAGGGGAAATTCATCTATATCACAAGATCTTTTGAGATAAAATGATGAAATGGAAACAATAAAGTGTTGGAGGGGTGGAAAATGATAATAATTTCAACAAGGATTTATAGTCAGTCCAAACAAGAAAAGACTCTTAAGTAACTTTTTAAAACCAACCAAGGATAGGGCTAACCATAGGATTCTTGGGCAAGTGTGTATTAAAGAAAATCAATTGAAAAACAATCCAGTAATCTGCATAATTACCTTCAGAAAGTATGAAAACACATAAGAGAAACAAAATGAAACTTAAGATCAGATAAGGTACTTTGAAACCTAGTCTGCTTTCAGCAATCACTTAGGGAAACTTTCAGAATTACCTTTGAAGAAAGAACTAGGAGAGAGGGCAAACCATAAACTTTCCTAGTCTAACTTTAATAAGAAAATAATGAAAATCAAATTCAAGAACAATGTTTAAAGCAAACAGTAGGACGAGGGAACGCCAGCATTCCTAACTTTTTAAACTGTATTGAATCATTCTTAAATAATCAATTTAGAAGAAAACATTGGGATAAAGCTTATCAGTCAGAGAAGGGTACTGTAAACAGTAGGTCCTAACTCTATGCTTGCTATTATTTATCAGAGAATAATGGAAAATATGGCATACACAGAAGGAAAAACAATTACAAAGAAAGGAGCTCTTCATTGGTGATATAGACCAGGATCCCAAGAAACAACTTGTTATTGATGTCAAACCAGTTACAGTATTCAGTTCCAATGTTTCAGTTCAGAAATCATCTTCACTTCTCAGCCTAACTATTCTATCACAAACAGAGCTTCAAGAGCCTTTGAACACTATTTACAGATAGAAAATTCGAGCACAAGTATATTTCAAAGTTCTGCAACCAATATTTTCTCATCTTCTACAAAAGTATTTATAGAAGAAATGAGGAGGTGGGAGGGGATAAAATATCTCCCAGGTTCAATTAATACAGATAAATTCTTCTCGTCCTTCGATGGGCTCGATGGAGAAGTTTACAGATGTTCTGTCTATATTAATTGTTTTATATTTAAGAATTAAGCTCGGTGGGATCTTTCGTTGACTTTAAGGCTCTGTATTAGCTTTGCAATAACTTTGCTGATATTTTGCATTAATTTTCTTTGGCTGAATTAACTACTCGACTGCGTTGAGGCAAATATCTGATTTTCTGATCATAATTCGGCCTCTGTAACTTTTTTGGAGAATTATCACCCGCACTTAAAGTTACGCGATATGGAACATCAACCGTCAGATCTGGGGCCTCAGATCTAACGGTAAGGAGTGAGCAAAAATCCATTTTTCAAACTCTGAAATTCTGTTGTTTTCCATGAAGAAAAGACTTCTGCAAAAATCCATTTTTCCCCTTCCTTCACTGAAAAATAACCTTCATTTTATTCCCTTTTTCTTCCATAAAATTCCTCTATTTTTCATGATTTCCCTTCTTCCCTTCATGAAAATACTTTTACAAAGTTTAAAACTCATTTTTAAACTTTATCGAAACCCCCAAATCCATCAAAAACTTTGAAAATTTTCATAAAAAATAAGTGTTTTGACTATAGGCTTAAGCCCATTTGGGCTAAGTCCTAACCACTTCCCCACATATGCCCCAGTGCTAGAACCGAGCGCTAATGGTCCCAAGTGCTTATCGCATCAGAACAAAACACAACGCGCAAGTCTTTGGCCTTTATTAAACCTCCGATACGATCAAGTCCCCTTTTGTATAAACCCATCTCCGATGCATATTTCCCTTTGTGAATACATAAAACCCACTTTTTCCTAAGTTTGGTCTAAGCCCACCATTCCATGTTATCAATGAAAAGAACCATTGATATTTCCTGATCAAACGATCATTTTAATATCGCATCAGAGATTTATGCAATGGGTAGATTGAAATACTAATACTTTGCCTACGATCTGATTGGCCCTTATACATTTTAAACCTTGTGCCTTTGTTTTCCATGTATCCATAGGCCCGCAATCGAGCGCCAACCCACTTATGTATAGTCCATCCCGAGCAATAAAAAAATTTGCATTTTATAAGCCTTTGGGTTTTTATAAGTATTAATGGGTTTCTGCCAGTGCATGTTTTGAAACCATATCCGCCGTTGATCTTAAACCGATCAAATGGCCCGCACAGTATCGCATCGGCAAAATTCTATAGGGCACATTTCATATTTTTTTTACCTCTTCCGATCGGCGATCTCCCGATGGATTTTCAGCCATCGATCATCCCTACCAGATCCAGATCTGATGGCCCTCATTCACCTCGATCATAAACCTTCCTTCCGCCTTTCGACCCTTGTTGATTCATTACCCGTTGTCTATCTGATCTACAGATCGATGGTCTACAATAAATTTCATCGGAGGTTTTCATCGTCCCTTTCCCTTTGCCCCCCGCCGATCGAGAAGCTCCGATTGCCTCTGGGCCGCCCACGTGTCTAGATCGGATGGTCCAGAATGCATCTCCCCACTTTGGTTAAAAACATGCAGCCCTGCTCTATAATGTTTTTCCAACAAATCGCAGTCATTTATCTCTGCAGATCAATGGCCCTTATTAACCCTTTCTCCTCCTTTGTATTATTTCATTCAACCCACAGATCACACCTTAGCCATTGATCTGTTCCATCTAACGGCTCATATTAACTTCGAAAAACCCGACCCTTGTGGGTCTTGCCTCCCTCCAGATCTAATCTTAGCCGTCCAATCTTTCATCCAACGGCTCAGAACAAAACCACCCCGCCTACTATGACTCGCGCATCATATCCATATCGTGCTTGTTAGCCTCTCTAAAATAACAATAATAAATCCAAAATAATTAATTAAATATTCCTAACTCTTGGGTTGTTGGGTTGTTCCTAAAAAGATGGAGTTTGTTTAGGAACTCCTATCTTGGTGGGTTTTTGGTGAGTAATTAACTCAACCAAAAGAGACTAAGATAGCACGGACTATCTTCTCTCATCTATTTAAATTGTAAATTAAAATTCTTTTAATAAGAGAGATTACATGAGGAAGCCATGAGGCTTCTGCCTTTTCCGCCAGTTAGATCATGAGGGAGTGATTTTTCCAAGAGTGTTTCTATGCAGATGAACTTTCTGCATCTACCATATGTACAGTAGGTGAATATTTTAGCTTTTTCCAAGCATATAAAGAGATACAATAATTTTATACCTCCATGTACTCTTTCCATTCTAAAGAAAGTACAATTTTCTGTTCCGAATTTGTACTGAGATTAAATTCTCAGGCCTTGGGATGCATATATATATCCAAATTCAACATATTTTTCATCCATTGGGCATCAATTTTGTGCTTCAGACATCCTTCTATGATATAAAATAATTTATAAATTTCTATCTTAGATGGTTTCTTGCAGTATGGTGGAGTAGGATTTTCAAATCTAGAAGTCGAGATCAAACTGTCAAGTTGCTCTAGATATCCCAATTCATATTTTGGCATCTCAGGTGGGTGCATTTTACTGAACATTTCAGTAAGGCAAGCATCTTCATTTTCTAGAGAAGGTAGTTCCTGAATAACCATTCCATGTCATGATGAAACGCTACGTCAGTAAATTTCGGATTTGGAAAGGAATGTACTGTAGTGGATGGGGGATCTTCTCCTATTTGTATATTATGATTTTGATGAGTGACAAAGACAACAAGAGATTCTAATTATACAAGGCGTTTTCAAGCTGAACACTTGACTTATAAAGAAGGAAAATGAAGTAATTGAGCTAGTTCAAACAAATCTACATGAATGCAAGAAGGATAAGTATTTACATATGATGATGATGAAGGTCGATTGTCATCAAGGTCGACACAAGACTCTGAATACTTATGGCCAAAGTATTTTTGCAAGGAATCGGCATCATGGAGATTTTAAGATCAATGGTAGATCTTCTTGGAAATTATAACACAACTGATGAAAAGTTTTATTGGATTTGAGTTGTGGTTATATTCTAGATTTTAGGTGTATTCGGTATATATACCACACAATTCTCAGGAATTATAGTTTGATGTTCACTCTTTTGGTTATAGGAATCTATAATTACTAATGTGTTGGACTTAGACTCTTTTCTTGGTTTATGAAGGACATCGGGATAAAGAGTTTTGGCGTGTCTAAAACATCCTTTGGTATGGGAAGAAATATTTTTCTTCTTTTCTTCATATCAAAACCAAATTTTTTGATTTGCAACTAAAGGATGTCGTTAATATGTTCATCATACACATATACTCAAAATTTTGGATGACAATCAAACCAGACAGGACCATTGGATAATGGAGAAACTATCCCACCAATAAGGGAATCAGTGTATTTATTATGAGAAAGGTCCCTGATTGTTGCTAAACAAAAATTTTTCAACCCTCTATGGGTTAAAGAAATGATACCCACCCTTATACAACCAAGATGTAGATAATATGTGCCGTGTATTTTGGATTCTTCTTGTAGCTTTTTGGGGTTTAAAAGGGATATGGTCTGGACAGACTCGGCATTTTCCTAGATTTGGCTGACACATTCTTTTACTGTAACCCTTGTTATGGCCTTTAAGTGAAAAATAGATAAATCAGAATATATATTGGATGGATTTATGGAAGGCAAAGCCCAACAGGAAGTAGGTTTACTTTCAACTAGTTCTAGATCTGCATAATTTATTTCAGAAGTAGAAACTGAATGAAATAAATTTTCCAGATTAGAATTTTCTTCTATGTGTTCTTCTTTATGCAATTCTCTGAAAGATACAAATCTTCTTCCTAGTTCCATTTCTATATTTTAAGTTTCATAATATACCCAGTTGAACCAGACGTTACTGCCTCTGATACCAATTTGAAGAAGGGTCTTCCTCCAACGGAGAAATCAAGATTGTTGTGCTACTTTATGCTTTTTTTCTTTTTTCATAATACACGAACTCCTACACAAACTCGTACATGAACCTCTGAGTCTTCTTGCAAAATGCTCTTCCACGACCCTTTTGTCTTAACAAGCTGACGTCCCTCGAATCTCGACGAATCTCAGATGAACCTCTCCTCTCTTAGAAGTTTAAAAGCTTATAGTAGACATTCAATATTCATAACTTATGCGTAAATATTTAACACTGAAAAATTCTCTTCTCTTTTATTATTTCGGAAATGAGTGTTATAATAATAGAAGAAACTTCTTTTGAGATATTTCCAGAGATTGACTATAGGGGAATTTACTGGATGTGTTATCTTGAGACAAGATGAAATCCAGAGGCTACCTAGCCCTTTACAAACTCTGTCTTTTAGAACTTACAGAAATTTCTCTGGACACTCAACATATAGACTCAAATCCTATGGAAGTTTAGCCACTTTAGGTTCTCACCAAGGTTTTTAGGCCTTGATGCGCAGGCTTCCAAACTTATAACTTAACTCTACTTGATAATTTCTTCGTGTTGCAAGAAGGTATCCTTAATTAACTTCCATTCTTGTGTATTATTACCGAAATGATAGTTTTTTATATTTCTATCAAAGTTTTATAGTTTTTTTTATCCTTATTCTAAATATTATTTCTTGTTGACATCTAACAATACTATTGGTTCAATTTTTATATGTTGATGGAGATTTGCATGAGTTATTTCCAAGGGGCATAATAAGATCAAGAGAATCATGAATCCATTAAAGTATATATGTGATAAATGATAACTATTTATAATTTATTAGCATATGTATTTTGCTTTTATTTCATTGATTAATATGAGCTATTTCTTTTAGCTAATTTAAATAACATGGTGTATTCATTCGTAAACTATTCCTTCCCTTCTGTTTATTAATTTTCTCTCAGATTGGAGAGGGTTATCCCTTTCTAGTTCGGGATAAGGTTTTAATTTTAAATTAATTTTTCATTCATATATTAATTTTGAACCAATTTCTCTTTTAAAGAGGAAAATAAAATTCATTAAATTAACGGTTTGATCAACCCTTTAAATTGATCAAACATTTGTGTCGATTTATTTCTTTAACCCACATCTTGAAGATCGATGCAAAGGATATGCACCATGATGTAATATGTTGTAAATAGACTAAATCTTATTTGGTATTAAATTTGATTTAGATTAGATTAGATTAGATTAGTATTTGGTTTGAGGGTAACTCGACCCTAACTAGTCAGAACCACCAGATTCAACGGAAAAGGAACTGCTTTAAGTTCCTGACCAAGTGGTCTCCCTTAATATTGATGAAAAACATTTTTGTCGATAAACAGGTGCTCAAACCATTGGAGGAGAAACACTTATATGAAAAACCTAAAAGTGTTTCTTTGGAGTATAATAGGTGTAATATTTGGGTCATATTATTTCTCATGAGGGTGTTAAGGTAGACCCTAAAAAAATTAAAGCCACTGAGGAATGGAAAATTGACACAACCATAAAGCATCTTCGAAGATTTCTCAGATTGACGCGATATTATCACAATTTTGTTAGGAATTATGGGAGAATAGCAACACCTATAACAAAATTATTGAAGAAAGATGCATTTTCTTGGACTCCAAAAGAAACTAAGGCCTTTGAACATCTTATAGAGTAAATCTTCCAAGCACCAATATTAGCTATGTTGGACTTCACAAAAACCTTTATTTTGGAATTTGATACCTCAGGAAATGGAATTTTTGTTGTTTTAATGCAAGAAGGAAGACACATTGTTTTTGAAATTTGTCCAATCAAAGTATTTACACAAACATGTTTATCAGAAGGAAATGTTGGCAATACTTCATGCATTAAAGCAATGACCTTACCTAATGGGAAGACACTTCAAGGTAATAACATATCATGATAGTATTAAATACTTTTTGGAACAAGAATTATCTTTAGAAGAGTATAAAAAATGGGTCACAAAGATGTTGGGTTATGAATTTGAAATCATCTACAAAAAAAGGGAAGCAAAATGTTGTTGCTTATGCACTCTTAAGAAAGGATGAGGATGTGGAAGCATTGTTTTGTGCCATTTATATTATCCAACCTAATTATATAACTAAAGCAAGGGATGAATGGAAGAATGATGAAGAGGTGTGGACACTCATTTAAAAGTTGCAACAAGATCGCAATACGTCTAATACATTTAGCTAGAAAAGTGATTCATTATAGTACAAAGTGTTAGGTCCCTATATTACTAGTATAGTCCCTTATTATTGTTAGTGTAGCCCCCTTATTGTTATTTTTGTACCCCTGTAACACCAATATTTTTATTATTGTGCCCTTAAATTATTATTGTTAGGTTGGCTAGGATTATATTGTGATCCCATGGACTCCTATATATAGAAGGAGGTTTTGTCATTTGTATCATCCATGAATTATTCATGTATGTAATGTATTGGAGGTTGCCCCTTGAAGTGGCTGATTTATAAGGAATTGATCTCTATTTTCTTCTATCTTTGGAGTTCATTTCATAACATCTGGTATCAGAGCTTTGGATTCTAGGATTTCGTTGCTCCAAAAAATTCATCGTGGAATTTCCACTATAATTGTTTTTCTACGAAGGTTCAAAAGCTAAAATTTTCATAAATAGAAGCCAAAATCCTAAGGAACTTCGTGTAAAAAATTCAGATCTTAGTTCGCAATATTTTCAGATATATGATCTGTGGAAGATAGGGTTGTTTCAGGCTCCCAAATATCACCTAAAACAGGTCATCGTGGAAGTTTCACTATAAATTTTTTTCTAATAAGGTTAAGATTCTGAAATTTTTACAGAGCGAAGCTGAAATCCGAAGGAACGTCGTATAAAAATTTCAGACCTTGTTTCACAATATTTTAAGAGATATGATCTATGGAAGTTATGGTTTGTTCAGGCTCCTGAATTTCATCTCAAAGAAGTGATTGTGGGAAAATCATCATAACTCTCTCTCTGAGCATCGGATTGGAATTATGTAAGAAGTGGACGCAATTACACAGACTGTAGTATCTGGCGTAGCAATATCATAGCTAAAGGCGGAAACATTGACATGTGGCATGTCATACAAGTTCGCTCTACTGAACCATTCCATAATTAAGTCATTGTGGGAGATTGGGCATAACTTTGTCTTGAAGAATCCAAATCAGGTTAGACCTGTGGCATTTTAAAGAAGCTTCATAGGGCTACTACAAGGCCAAATTTAAGATATTAAAGGTCCACACTTATAGAGATAATTCAGTTTCTTTATCAAGCTCCTTAAAAGCAAGAAAAAGGTGTGTATTTTTTTCAAATTGCATAAGTCTTGTGTGAAAAATCAGTTTGAATTAATTCCAAGGGCATATTGTAGAATATATATCAGTATTGGGTTCTAAAAATTCCCCCTAAAAATAATTCAACACCCATTAAGCCTTTAGAAGGTTCTAATATGGCTCATGAAGATGAAGAATGGCAACATGACATGTCAAAATTACAAGAGCAAGTGCACCAAATTTCGCTCTCGCAAAGAGCAACAAAAAATGAAATAGAAGTTTTAAAGAAATGCATGGAAGCTAAGATGGATGACACGGAAGCTAATATGGATGGCATGGAAGCTAAGATGGATGACATGAAAGACAACATGGAAAACATGAAGAGATCTAAAAGCAGACATGGAAGGTTTGACAAAGTTGATACAAGAAATGTTTGCTAATGGCGAAAAGATAGTAGAGGAAACTCATGATGAGAGAAAAATAAATGTTAATCGTGATTTTATAAACTCTAATGTTGGATGAAGTAACCTTCATATTCCAAATATGGATATGAGGAATTTTGATGGCAAGGATCCCATAACATGGATACTACAGATGGAGAAATATTTTGATCTCAATAAACTACAAAACACACAAAAGGTACACATTGCAACTTTACATTTAGAACAAAATATATTTGTATGGTATCGATGGCTTTGCTCCCATAAAAAAATTGTCACTTGGTCAATTTTTACAAAGGAAATGATAGCAAATTTTGAGGATACAAAGAGCAACACCTTCTTTAGCTAATTGATAAATCTCAAACAAAAGGGTTCAGTGGTGGAGCACATTGAGGACTTCCAAAAATTGAATATAACGGTAACTAATATTATAAAGGAACACAGGATTGATGTCTTTATAGGGACTTTAAAGGATAACATCCAACATGAAGTTTGCATTTGGGAACCTGATTCATTGGAGAAGGCATTCAGATTGGCAAGAAAAATTGAATGTAAAATTATGGCGACAAGGAAGCCTACCACTCACATCTATAAATATGGAAGTGTTGCTACTCCTAGACTTCCACAACCTACAACGTTGACACCACAACAATTGGAAGAAAAAAGAGAAAAAGGGCTTTGCTATAGTTGTGATAGAAAATACATTGAAGGTCATAAGTGTGCTGAGAAGAAATTATTTTACATAGATTGTGAATAGGAGGAAGAATATGAACAAGAAACTTCAAAAGAAGAGGATATACACCCGAAACCAACGCTAGAAGAAAAATAAATGATTCTGACCATATCATGTAATGCATTGGTAGGTATTACCACTCCTCAAAATCTCAAGATAGAAGGACACATAAAGAAAAAAAAGGTAATAGTGTTGATTGATTCGGGTAGTACCCATAATTTTATTCGTTGTAAAGTTTTCAAGGAATTGAATTGTTTCCTATACCCAGCACTAGAATGTCAAGTGATGGTTGAAAATGGAGGAACTATAAATATCTCTGAAAAATGTCATAATATCAAGCTAACCATGGGGGAATATGTATTTAATAGTCCAATGATTTCCATTCCAATGGGAGGTGTTGATGTTGTACTAGGATTAAAATGGTTACAATCCTTGGGGACGGTATATTTTAATTTTCAAGAACTTTACTTGAAATTGTTTTCATAAGGAAAGGAATTAGAATTACGGGGAATCGCAGTGAAGCCAGGAAATATAATAAGCTCTAATGTCATGACAAATCGTCTAAAGAAAGAAAAACGAGGTGTAATTGCAAAATTATGCTCACTAGAAGTTCCAACATTAAAATCATCTATTTCTCCAGATCTCCAAAAATTCTTGGACAATCATTCCAAGGTGTTTGAAACTCCCACCTATTCATGATCATGATCATGTTATTCATTTGATTCCAGGAAGTGTTCCTCCACACATCAGACCTTACAGATATCCTTATGTCCAAAAGAGCGAAATTGAACATATGATTGTAGAAATGTTAGAGGTTGGTATAATTCAACCTAGTCAAAGTTCTTTCTTTTCTCCAGTAGTATTGGTGCACAAGGATGGATCATGGCGCATGTGTTCGGGTTATAGGGAGCTCAATAATCTCACTATTAAAGATAAATTTCCCATTCCTGTGATTGATGAATTATTGGATGAATTACATGGAGAAAATTATTTTACCAAGTTAGATATTCGTTCAGGATATCATCAAATTAGAATGAAGATGAAATAAATTTTGAAAAAAAAGAATTTCAAACTCATGAGGGTCACTATGAATTTTTGGTCATGCCTTTTGGCCTTGCCAATGCACCTTCTACATTTCAAGGGTTGATGAAATTCATTTTCAAACCCTTCCTTAGAAAATTTGTGCTAGTATTTTTTGATGATATACTAATCTACAGTAGGTCTTAGAAGGATTATGTTCAACATGTTGACAGGGTGTTCAAAATATTGGAGGAGAAACAATTATATGCAAAAACATCCAAATGTTTCTTTGGAGTACAAGAGGTGGAATATCTGGGTCATATTGTATCTCATGAGGGTGTTAAGGTAAACCTTAACAAAATTAAAGCCATTAAGGAATGGAAATTCCCCACAACCATAAAGAAGTTGCGAGGATTTCTTGGGTTAACGGGGTATTATCACAAGTTTTTTAAGAATTATGGGAGAATAGTTGCACCTTTAAACACATTATTGAAAAAAGATGCATTTTCATGGACTCCTGAAGCAAGTAAGGCCTTTGAACATCTTAAAGAGGCAATGTGCCTAGCACCAGTCTTAGGTAGGCCATATTTCACAAAAACCTTTATTGTGGAATGTGATGCCTCGAGAAATGGAATTTGTGTTGTTTTAATGCAAAAAGGAAGAACCATTGCTTTTGAAAGTTATTCAATCAAAGGAAAGTATTTATAGAAAGATATTTATCCGAAGGAAATGTTGGCAATACTACATGCACTAAAGAAATGGCGACCTTACCTAATGGGAAGAAATTTAAAGGTAAAAATTGAACACGATAGTATTAAACAATTTTTGGAACAAAGACTATCTTCAGAAGAGTAGCAAAAATGGGTCACAAAGATGTTTGTTTATGACTTTGAAATCATCTACAAAAAAATGGAAGCTAAATGTTGTCGCAGATGCACTCTCAAGAAAGGATGAAGAGGTGGAAGCATTGCTTTGTGCCATTTCTATTATCCAACCAGATTGGATAACCGAAGCAAGGGATGAATGGAAGAAGGATGAAGAAGTAATACCTATTCAAAAGCAAAGAAGATCCAAAGAACTTATACTGAGCGAAAACACCTTTAAGGGAAAAGATCAACTTATGAATTTTGCAGAAACCAACTAAAACAAAAGATTCTTCTGGAATTGCACACTTCTCCTTCAGGAGGACACTCAGGATTTTTAAAAACTTACCACAGGGTGAAGAAAGATTTTTTTTGGGATGGCCCTAAATATGATATTCAAAATTTTGTGGCGGAATGTTTGGTTTCTGTTGCCAGTTGATATAATGGCATTTTGTCTTCGAACGCATCCATCCACCCATCTGGTGATATTTGCCGGATTTATCACGGTCAAGTCAGCAGAGCGTCATTATGCGGTAGTTGATAGGTTGTGTCATATGTGTACACTTTTGTGCATTATCTCATCCATTTAAAGCAAGTAAAGTTGCTACTGCATTTATGGAAACAATTCAAAAGCTACATGGAAACCCAAAATTATTGTAAGTGACATAGATCCCATTTTTAACGGAAATTTTTGGACAAAACTATTTTCTTGTTTGGGTACTCAACTAGCTCATAGCTCATCTTATCATCCTCAATCTGATGGCCAAACTGAGATAGTGAATAAATGTTTGGAAGGATATCTTATTTGTTTTGTATATGATAATCAAACACAATGGGTCAAGTGGTTACCTCTCGCTGAATGGTGGCATAACACTTCTTTCCATACTGCAGAAAAAATGACCACATTTATGGCACTTTATGGATATCATCCACCGTCCATAACATCATCTTTAAGAGAAAATTCTAAGGTTCAAGTAGTGGAAGATCACATCGAGCATCAACAAAAAGCTCTCCAACTCTTAAATGATAACCTAAATTTGGCACAAAATCGAATGAAACAACAGGCAGATCAACATTACAGCAAGAGAAGTTTTGATGTAGGAGACTGGGTATTTTTACGGCTACAACCATATAAAAAAATGTCCCTCAAGCAAGCTAAGAAGGATAATAAATTATCACCAAAGTACTATGGTCCTTACAAGGTGTTGCTAAATATTGGTGCTATGTCATACAAGTTGGAGCTTCCTGCTTCTTCACAAGTGCATCCACTTTTCCATGTTTCATGCTTAAAGAAGGTTATAGGTGACAAGCTTCTAGTTCAAACAATATTTCTAGAACTTGATGAGGAAGGAAAAATCATATTGGAACCTGAAGCAGTCACGGAAATAAGAACTCGACAGCTATGAAATCGATCAATTTCATAGTATCTCATCAAGTGGAAGAACCTACCCACTGAATATTCTACATGGGAGGATGAGAATTTTATACGGGAGCATCTAGAGCTACTCAAGTGTTGAGGACAACACTTTTTTGAAGGAGAGAGGCATGTTAGGTCATTATATTACTAGTATAGTCCCTTATTATTGTTAGTGTAACCCCCTTATTGTTATTGTTGTACCCCTGTAACCCCAATATTCTTATTATTGTGCCCTTACATTATTATTGTTAGGTCAGCTAGGATTATATTGTGATCCCATGGACTCCTATATATAGAAGGAGGTTTTTTCATTTGTATCATCCAATAATTATTCATTTATGTAATGTATTGGAGGTTTCCCCCTCAAAGTGGCTGATTTCTAAGGCGTTGATCTCTATTTTCTTCTATTTTTGGAGTTGGTTTCATAACACAAAGATCGCTTATATATTTTTAAGAATTCCCAACTCAAGAAAAATATTATTTTGGAATTGCACAGGCCTCCCCCCTAGGAGAGCACTTGGGATTTTTGAAAACTTACCATAGGGTCAAGAAGGAATTTTTTTGGGATGGCCCTGAATCTGATATTCAAAAGTTTGTAAAATAATGTTTGGTTTTCCAAAAAAATAAAGTTGAGACAATTAAGACCTGGGTCTATTACATCCTTTAGCCATTCCTAGTTAGCATTAGGAAGAGGTCTCAATGGATTTTATCATTGGTTTACCCCAGTCTGAAGGAGAGAGTGCCATCATTGCGATAGTTGATAGAATTACCAAGTATGCACACTTTTTTGCATTATCTCATCCTTTTAAAGCTAGTATAGTTACTACTGCATTTATGAAAATAATTCAAAATCTACATGGAAACCCAAATATTATTGTAAGTGACATAGATCCCATTTTCACTTGAAATATTCTGACAGAATTGTTTTCTTATCTTAGTACTCAACTAACTCATAGCTCATCTTATCATCCTCAATATGAAGGGAAAACTGAGATAGTAAATAAATGTTTGGAAGGATATCTTCGTTGCTTTGTATCTTATAAACAAACATAGTGGGTCTAGTGGTTACCTCTAGCTGAATGGTGGTATAACACTTCCTTCCATATTATAGCAAAAATGACCCCATTTATGAGACTTTATGGATATCATCCACCATCCATCACATTATATTTAAGAGAAAATTCTAAGATTCAAACAGTGGAAGATCACATCGAGCATCAACAACAATTTTTCTAACTCTTAAAGAATAATCTCACTATGGTGCATAATTGAATGAAACAACACGCATATCAACATCACAGTGAAAGAAGTTTTCATGTAGGCGATTGGGTGTTTTTACGGCTACAACCATACAAAAAAATGTCCCTAAAGCAAGCTAAGAAGGATAATCAATTATCACCCAAGTAGTATGGTTCTTACAAGGTGTTGCAAAAGATTGGTACTACGACATACAAATTGGAGTTTCCTACATCTTCTCGAGTATACCCAGTTTTCCATGTTTCATGCTTAAAGAATGTTATTGGTGACAAGATCCCAGTTCAAACAGTGTTCTCAAAACTTGAAGAAGAAGAAAAAATCATATTTTATCCTCAAGTAGTCACGGAGACAAGAACAAGAGAAATACAGAATCGATTAATTTCATAGTATCTCATTAAGTGGAAGAACTTAATCGCCAAATATTCCACATGGGAGGATGAAATTTTTATACAAAAGCATCTAGAACTACTCAAGCGTTGAGGAAAACACTTTTTTTAAGGAGAGGGGTATGTAGGTCCCTACAATACTAGTGTATTCCCCTTATTGTTATTGTTAGCATAGCCCCTATTTTTATTGTTATTCCCATGTATCCCCTATTTTGTTATTGTTGTGCCCTTACATTATTATTGTTATGTAGGCTTTCATTATATTGTGACCCCTTAGACTCCTATACATACTAAGGAGGTCTTATCATTTGTATCATCCAATATTTTTTCATTTATGTAATTTAAAGGAGGTTCCCCCCTCAAAGAGGATTATTTTTAAGTCACTGATCTATTTTTGTTTTGTTTTGTGAGTTGGTTTAATAACAATAAATTTGTATCTAGAGTTCAAATTTGGATGAAATTTATATCATTGGAAATATATTGATGAGTAGCAGATAATGGTGATCTTAGAATAAATTTTCAAGGTGGTTAAAGGAAGTGAAATTTTTATAACCTGTAATATCCCATATTGGCAGCCAATTATTATTTTATTAAAATGGAGGCAAAAGTCACTTAGTGGAAAATGGCCCCCAACAATAAAATAATAATTAAAAAAAGAGTCTAGAAACATGGGGAGAAATTATAAAAGGAGGATGAACTTATTTTCTAATCATCTTTTGGCTATTACATTTAATCTTTTATCTTATCATGGGGTTGTTTATCACAAGAAGAAAAGTGTTGTTTAGCACAAGGAATTCCAAGTGGAATTCCACCTCTACCTTCATTGAACTTCGAGTGTCACCCTAGAGGAGTAAGAAGGAGTCTATCTTACGGATTCTCTAGGAGCTACATTGCATACTATTTCCAGCTGGAGTGTGCTTCTCTTAGGACACAGAAGGAAATTCTAAGGGGATGAGAGAAGCTAGAAGATAGTGGAGTTTTGGACAGAGAATTTGCAGAGAATTATCCATAAATAGGATGATTTTTTCCTTTGGGATTTGTAGGGTTGAGAGTGTTGCATTTTGGAGGACCAAATTTATCTATTCCAGGGCCTGCACAAGGGTTTACTGATAGGTTCTGTGCACTTGCTTAGATTCAAAATTTGGGGAGAATTTGAGCTGGGATCTTCTGGGTGATTGAGGGGAGAAAATTATAGGAGTTAGAGAGGATTTCTTTGAGGGAGATTTGGGCCAAATTCAATAGTATCTAAATTGTAGGGCGTTTCTGGCCAAATTGAGCAATTTACACTTGTTGGGGCTCACCAAGGGTTAGTGGATTCAGCCCAAATCCTTTCTGTGTTTTTGTGAGTTTGGTGAGAAGAGGCTAGAATTAATTTTATACAATTTTCTGATCACTTCTGAGGGCAGAATTCCTAGTTCCATTCAACAGTTAGTAGCATACATTGTTAGAGGATGGTGCAAGTTACCCCAGGACCATTTCCACCACTTGGGTCCGTGATATATTTATGGGTTTTGTTGGAGATGGTGTGGATATCATACATTTAATATTTCAGAATTTTTAGAGTAGATTTGAGGGCCAAAATCTCAGTTCACCTACAACAATAATGGAAATAATTTTCTAGACTAGCGCAGAATCATGGTGGGGAGCTCATTTGACATTTGGGCAGCTTGATCATCACTTGGGTTTGGATTTTTGTTGTTGTAGAAAACCTGGGTTCCTCCTTCATACTCATTTTTACTCTATTTTCTCATAAATAAATAAAATGGCTCAGATTTTTGGTGCATTTCCTCTTGTGTTGTGATTTCCTGCGTATTTTTTGAATTTCCTAGTTGTTGTTATAGTGCATGTTTATGTTATTCAATTAATATTTCCGTTAGGAATATTACAATAGTATCAAAGCCATAATCTTGGCTCGGTGTATGGGAAAACCTTCATTCTATGACAAGAGTATAATAAAGACAAAAACCTAAGAAATCATGGGATCAGAAGAAAGTTTTAAATCAAACAACATGGTAGTGACCTTGAATGAGGTGATTAGGATGCAAAAAATGATGATTTATGTGGGGAAGCAATTGATTCATACCACAATTGGGAATCAGGGCCATTCTCAATTATACAACAAATCCACTATGCCCAAAATTATGGATAATGCATCAAGATGGCAACACATGATTGCAAATGAAGTGGAGTTATTGGCAACAAATTAGAGGGCATACCAATCATTCAGACATGGAATTCAGGCGTCCCTCTCTTTTTGGGATTTATATGAACTAAGAGAAATGCCCAAATCAATGGGAATTCAATGGAATTATGGAGGGATGAGAAGGAGGATTAAGGCAGAAGATGAAGGAGTAGTTGAAGTGGCTATGGTTGTCAAGGAGAGAGTTGAGCATACACTCGTTAATGAGATGCCATCCATTGTTGAGGTATTTATTGATGAGGTATTTTGGCTTGTGATCGAGTAATAAGTTGATAGCAACACCCCACAGGTTGATGAGGTGTCGGGAGACATCTCCATTGTCGATGAGGAGTCGATAGGTATAGAGGCATCCAGATCTATGCTAGAGATACCAGAAGACAGTCACCTGTAGCTAACTGGCGAGAATGTCTTGTGTGTTGGGTTACCTATGGATGAGTAGTCGGAGGCTCATGTTGAGTCCATGATAGAGGAGGATGTGCAACCATCCTTTGGGATATCCATTGATGAGGGGCAGCATAGAGACCACACGTTGGGATTTCAGCACAGTCTATTTCATAGGCACACTGACAAGATCTACAACATTATTATCCCATTCTTACACATTGGATTGGGGGAGTCATATTTGTCTAGAGATACCCGAGGGGATGGCTAAGTTAGCACAATTGAGTGACATGAACTGAGCATGACACTAAATCAACTTGGAGGGCCTGTTCCTTCCATCAGGGATTATACATTTGGTCCCTCCATTGGGATTGGATTGTGATAGGTACTGAACTAGTGCCCAATGGAGCAGGCTAGGAAGTTGGATACATCCATGGCCACATTTCAGTAGAGGCCATGGATTACCAGAGGGACTTGAGGGTCAAAATTTTTTTGGGATCCGGGTGGGATTTCCCCTCACATCATAGAACCGGCAGGTGATGGTAGTAGTTGCATGATGGATCCGAAGTTTGGGCACACTCACATTCTAAAATATCCATCTAAGCCTCAGACAACACTAGTGACTGGATAGTTTGATAGGGGAGTAGACAGATTTCATGACTTATCTTGCCATATTGACTTTGTGTGGAGTCACAGGGTGATTAATATACTCTAGCAGGATATGGTAGGAGGAGGTGGCATCAGCAGGCCACCAGACAGGGAATTACATAGAGATGTTGCTCTCTCATTGGTATATTGGACACCAGAGCTACTGAGGATAGGAACAATATTTTCATTCTAATTGGAATGTGGGGAGCCAACCACTCAGGTATTTCAGGGTAGATCGGTAGATGTATCCCACATCATGGAGGGCTTACTACCTGAGTGGTGGATGCGTTGGCATAGGCAAGATGGCATATTATACATTGTGGTACGAAAGTAGGCAGTGGTACCCAGGGGTGCACAAAGATATGTCACAAAGTCCAGTGTTATGCTTAGGGATGCAATCTAATGCACACAGATCCAATTTTAGACCCTAGCATCCAGTGTTGTAAAGAGGTATGTAGTGATGAGAAATGGCCTGTAGAGTAGCATGGATATGTGTGATTGTTTTATGTAACAATTTGGTTTGCATTGAGTGACTCATCTCGCATCAAGTACAGGTGGGGAGTGTTAATTACAATGACACAGGTAAGATATGAGACGATATATAATGGTACAACAATAGCACGGGGTATCCAGTGGTGTACAAGGATAAGTCATAGGGTACATTTCCAAGTCGATAAGTACAGGGATACTTAGTGGTATGCAAGGGAATATGGTGTTGCACAATGAGGTCTTGGAGGGTTGCCTCCAAGGAGACTTATGAATGGAGACACTGGGATTCCTTTGGGTGTAGTTCACCTAGGTTCAACTCCATAGCGAGGTCTTAGAGGGTTTCCTCTAAGAATACTTATGGATGGAGACACTAGGAATTCATTTAGGTGTAGTTCACCTAGGATCAATGGGAACGCAGATGAGTGATACTCAATGGTATCCATGGGGTCTCACATGCGTTTCCCTCTTATACATCACTTAAAAGCCAAGATGATTTGGATGTTGTCCTTTGACTCTATGGGTGTGAGAAGCAGGGGACATGGAGCTCACCCGAGATATTAGGATGACACCCAACACACTAGGGGAGAGACTTCTCAGCAGTGGAATTGGTTCGATGCATGAGTTGGCATCCACAGGTTGGAGGATGAGGTGATCATCTACAGGGGTGGAATATCGTTCATCAGTGAGTCTACGCATGGGGAGTTGGTCACAAGGGAGACATGTGTTAGTATTTCCACAGGGCATGTCAATACCATGCATGAGAAAAGGATACTATGTATGACTGAGGAAACTTTCCAGAATGTATCTAGCCTCTAGACATTGTATTGGCACATTATCGAGAGATTAGATGGTAGACTCAAAGGTGATGGTTAGAAGGAGTAGAATGAGTATGCATACACTTATTTGATGGTGAGTATAAGATACCCATCTATTGGCTACCCTCAGGGGGTAGTTATTCATCACATGTGGCTTCAAGCAATCATCAGTACTACGCAGTGGCAGACACAAGGTAATTTAGCATGCATCAGATTAGTTCATGATATATGGGGCCTATATGTTGGTTGCATGTAGGGACTAGGTATGAGGAACAAACAGATTCCAACAGTTGTTAGATCTATGTCGTAGTAGGTCTGGCTAGCAGATCCATCGATTTAGTTGGTGACAGGCCACTCCATATCATGAGGAACGGGACCATAACTGGTGGTGATCTAGCTCACTTTGGGGTTGACACATGGGGATCACTAAGGCCTCCATTTTTTGGCAAGGAAAGCTTCTTCAATTGCAACTTAGGATCAATACTATCAATGGGTGGGTAGATATTGACATCATAGAGACATCTGGATAGGATGAGCTTAACCTTTGTCGATATTTCGCCTCTATGTTTCAGGGGAGAGGATTATAGTGTGAAAATTATGGGAAGCCTATTCAAGTCAGAGTGTCACAACAACAACATTGTGGCACTTTTCTGATACGAGCATCAGACCTTAACATCACAGTACTAGAAAAACAAGTGACCTTTAAGGATGAGTTAGCTGTTATAGAGGTAGATCGCTAAAATTTTCCATTGGGCTCTAGTGACTTGTTGATGGCGTGGGGGACTTCATCAACATGGAAGGTTGGTCAGTAAGAGGATATCAGGAGGAGCTCATTCATTCGGGAGAGACTTCATCCCCACAGGGATTGGGTTGTATCTTCAAGAATTACCCTTGGTGTGCATGAGGTGGACTACTTGGTAGGGCAGCTTCATGGAGAGTTGGACAAAGTCCTACATTATCATGATGATATACTTATTTATAGTATGCAGAGGGCTTTTGGAGCTTATACCTAGTTGGACGGTGCATGGAGCAAGGGGTGCTTCACATTGATCAGGATGCCTTGGGATCCTTGCATTGATATATTCCTTCATGGTCAGAAAGTGCAAAGATCGAGGCTGAATTTGTGGCACATTTGGGACCCTAGTATTATTGGTGATGATAGTCGTTATTAGCAGGTAGAGGGGGCTCTTGTTTCGACATTGCTTGAGGACAAGAAATGTTTGGCAGGGAGGACTATAATATCCCCAATTTTGTGAGCATGAGAATTTTTCCTAATTTTGGTGATATTAAGTAAGGGGGAAAATATTATTTTTGAGAAACGTGGTGACTATTATTTTATTGGAGATTGACGTAAAATTATTATTTAATTAAAATGAGGCAAAAGTCACTTAGTGGAAAATGGCCCCCACTAGTAAAATAATAATTAAAAAAGGAGTCTAGAAACATGGGGAGAAATTATAAAAGGAGGATGGAATCATTTGCTAATCATCTTTTAACTATTACATTTCATCTTTCATCTTTTCTTGGGGTCATTTAGCACAAGATGAAAATTATTGTTTAGCACCAGGAATTCCAAGCAGAATTCCACCTCTACTTTCGGTGAAATTCGAGTGTCACCCTAGGGGAGTAAGAATGATTCCATCTTAGGGCTTATATAGGAGCTACATTTCATATTATATCAAGCTGGAGTGTGCTTCTCTTAGGGTGCAAAAGGAAATTCGAAGAGGCTGAGAGAATCTATCAGATAGTGGAGTTTTAGCTAGAAAATTTGGAGAGAATTATCCATAAGGAGGAAGATTTTTTCCTTCAGGATTTGCAGGTCCGAGAGTGTTGCATTTAGAGGACCGAATTTGTCTATTCCAGGGCCCACGCAGGGGTTTACTGGAAGCTTTTGTGCACTTGAAGAGATTCAGAATTTGGGAAGTATTCGAGTTGGGATCTGCTTGGTGATTGAGGGGAGAAATTTACAAGAGTTAGGGAGGATTTCTTGGAGGGAAATTTGGGCCAAATTCAATAGTATCTAAATGGTAGGGAGTTTTCTGAACAAATTGAGCAATTTACACTTGTTGGGGGTCACCGGGGATCGATGGATTCATCCCAAACCCTTTCTAGGTTTTTGTGGGTTTGGTGAGAAGAGGCTACGATTAATTTTATAGAATTTTCTAAGCACTTCTGAGGATATAATTCCTATTTCCATTCAGCAGTTAGCAGTATAAATTGTTAGAGGAGGGCGTAATTTACGTCATGACTATTTCCACCCCTTTGTTCTATGAGATATTTATGGGTTTAGTTGGAACTGGTTTGGAGATCCTACATTTAATTTTTTAGAATTTTTGGAGTAGATTTTAGGGCCAAAATCTCAGTTCACCTACAACAACAGTGACAATAATTTTCTAGGGTAGCACAAAATCATGGTGGGGAGATCATCTAACATTTGAGCAGCTTGATCATCACTTGGGTTTGGATTTTCTTGTTGTAGCAAGCCCAAGCTTCTCTTTCATACTCATTTGTACTCTATTTTCTCATAAATAAATAAAATGCCTCGAAGTTTTGGTGCATAAATCCTCTTGTGTTGTGATTTCCTGCGTATGTGTTGAAATTCCTAGTTGTTGTTATAGTGCATGTTTCTGTTATTCACTTAATATTTTTGTTAGGAATATTACACAACCCCATCTCCAAAAATTAATCTTGGAGGTGAGTTCTAGACATCCATTCCCTTAAAAAGGCCTTGAGGGGGGTGGTTTCATTACACAACCTATAATAGATGATCTATTATACATCCCTACTTTGAAACCTCAACCATACAAAATGAGTTCTTGCAAATCCTTCCAACTTAAAATCATAATTTTTATTATAAAGATGTTTGTGAGAGTTCAATCATGATATCATCATGTATGATATTGGCGTCTTATTTGAGAGGGGGTCAAAATGGGGTTATGGAGGAAATTTGGTTTATTTTTTATTAAATTAGTAATTCACACAAGAAAAAATGAAACTTGATATTATTTATGAAAGAATAATTTATTTAATTATGTGAACACATGCATTTTCGGTCAAGTTGATACATATTTGGCATAGGAAAGAATTAAAGTTGTCACTTGATATTGGTATTTTCACTTCATATTAAAACCCATTAAGCCTATGATTTAAAGTTTAATATCCAAATAGTAATGAATTTTTCTACATTTCATCAACTTTCAGAACACTATTTTTCATCAATATAATTTTTTTTTAAGAATGATTTCCATTAATAAGGGGAATCAAAGGTTCAATCAAATAGGCCTTCAATGTTTTGTTTATTCATTTATAAATAAATTTCTCTATTACTAATGAAAATTATAGTGGCTAAAAATCCCCACAAGATTTTCCTTTTTGAATCTCTTATAATGGATCAAGAATTGGAAGATTGATAATTTTCTTACTAGGAATACAAGGTTTGTATTTGATGGGAATTATTTCACTATAGTTAGAACCCTATACATGGATGCATCATATCCACTATGGAGTTAGACCATTAATTTTTATTTATATATAAATATTTCTTGAACTTCAAACATAACCAAAAACATTGGGGTAAACAACCCTTTAAGAATCTTAAGATTATAGAAATGATCAAATAATCAGTTATTGCGTGAGTAGTAATGTGGCATCAATGATTAGTCCATATTATTTTGGCTAGTCCTATATAACAAGTAAGTCGTTAAAAATCACACATAGGGTGTACAAAAATTGGTGAATGGATGCATTATTACGACACTCCTTGCATAATGGCCGCCAGTTAAAAAAAAACATGGGTAGTCCCACTGTGTAACCTTAAAAAACATTAAGTCATTTGACATCCACAACAAAAAATTAACAAGCAATACAAAGATTTGAATGTTAAATGAAAGGAAAATTTTATTTTTAAACTTAATGTAAATTTCTTGACATAAAAGGAAATACATCAAATTTCAACTATGTTGGGGACTCAATATGGAGTATGGCATGTATGCCAATGTCTGTGGTGATTAGGGTACAACTACTTTTTGTTTTGCTTTTTTTTTAAATGGTGTGTTTAGGGGACCCACCCTTTAGTAGCAAGTGTGGGTATCACTATTATAAAAAATTTAGAAACATTAGTATTGGGTCAAAAGAAAATGGTTGTACATGTTCTAAAAGAAAAAATTGGTCCAAGTTGATTTGTATGATTTTCGTGTTGTTGATTTGAACTAGAGATGTGCATCCTCATTGTTGATTGATTATGAGTTTTTTTTAGATGGATGGTGCACTTTGATAGAGAGGGTCATGAGATATTGGTGGGCATGGTGTGCCTTTAATTCACTAGAAGAGGTATGCTCTGCCTAAAATGACACTTTCCCTCTTTGGGAAGGAATATTCTTACTAGAGTTTGGAAAGAAAAGTAACTTTTTTGGAGAGAGCACATTTTTTTAAGAAAGAATGTTCTTCTTCTTCTTTTTAGTAGAGGAATTGGAAACTAGGCGGGTGTTGTACTCGTGTGACATTGCATAAATTTCCACCACTACCACTATAAACACTAATTTGAGGTCAGGTAAGTGGGAAATCCATGGGGTTTTGAACCGATGATAGTTACCAAAAGAGTGCCTTAATAGTGTATCCATTCACCAACTATTCTATGCCCCGCAGGTAAGAGAGCATGTTCTTTATAATTTGGAAGAGAAGTGAAATATATTTTATTTTATCCCTTTGGAATACTTGAATGTGATTATCTATACATTGTAAACTATGTGCATAGGTACTTTTCATTATTACTCTTTCTGCACAACATGAAATAGACTTGGAATGGGATTTGTTAAGGCTTGTAGTTATTACTCTGAATGTTAAAAAAATATATGAAGTTGATTAAGAAAATAGTACATTATGGGGCTATAATTTCACTAGAGTGAAAGAGGCAAAGGGGTCCATGGGAAATAACTATAATCTTAGCTATATATGTTTCCTAATCTTTCCATTTTTAATTTACCATGGGCCTTATTCGAACTGTGTTTCTTTTATTTCTACTAGTGGTTAGTTAAAAGGCTAATTTCCATTTTAATGGAGACCAAGAGAGTGGGATGGAAGGGAGAAGTGGATGGATTCCATGTTTTTTAAAAATCTATCTATATCCCAATTTTCAGGTGTACATGCAAACACAGTTGATTGGATTTCTCTCTCTCTTATAATCGACTAATTTTGGCATGTTGTGGGAGACACACAAAGGATGAACCATTCTTTAAAACTAAAGGTGAAAATTATCATTCGATCTCCGTAAAAAAAATGATTAGGACCTTGGGAAGAATTGTACAAGGTTGGTGGAAAACAATAGAAAAACCAAGGACAAGGAAAACATTCTAGAGTGTAGAAAGAGATACTAGGTCGAGTAGAGAATCATATTCCTTGTCCTTGTATATTGTTGATCATTAAATATCCAAGAAACAATTTGTTCTATAATTGAATCCAAAAGTATATATTAATTTGGACTCATGTTGCACACTTAAAGAGCATCAAGAAGAAGGAATCATGAGGTACTATGGAGTAGAAAAGAAGTTATATTCTCGTGTTTTATGGAGTATTAGAGAGACCATCATATTTGGTTTGACTAGAACATTAGCAATAGAATATGCAATAATTTTCTTAGTTGATATTATAATAATTTGACTTGGAACGAGTAACCTAAAAGTCTTGAAACCATTTTTTTTCCCTAGTGTGTAATATCCCTAATTTTGTGAGCATTGGAGTCACTAAGGAATTTTTCCCAATTTTAGTATTTTTAATTAAAAAGGGGGAAATATTATTGGATAAAGGTGGTTAGTACTATTTTATTGGAGAATAGTGGCAAATTATTATTTTATTAAATGGTGGAAAAAGTAACTTAGTGGAAAATGGCTCCCACCAATAAAATAATATTAAAAAAAAGTAGTCTAGTGGCATGAGGAGAAATTATAAAAGGAGGATGGACTCATTTTGTGGATTATTTTTTCACTATTACATTTCAACTTTCATATTCTCTTAGGGATGTTTAGCACATGAAAAAAATGTGTTTTTTAGCACCAGGAATTCCAAGCAAAATTTCACCCTCATTTCAGAGAACTTTGAGTGTCTCTCTAGTGAGGTAATTTAGGGAGTCCAATTCAGGATTTTCACAGACCTTTATTGCAGGTGTTCACCCAGTTTTTCACACTTCTAGTGATCTGTAGAGAGATTTCCTACCTTGAGATCCGGTGATTTGCAGGGAAAAATCCTTGGCCATTTAGTGGACTGAATTTCTCCATTCTGGCAGTGCACAGAGCTCACTAGAGAAAGTTTGTGCATGGGAAGAGGGAAACTAATTTTTAAAAGAGATTGGTTGGAGGAGAAGGTATATTCTGGAGGGTAATTTTTGTGGAATTTTGGTGGCATTACAAGAGAGGATTTGGGAGTTTCGGGAGCATTATTTCTCAACAGTGTCTATAGCTAGCTAGAGGGCCACTCACACCATTTGGTGGGCTCTCTCATCATTCAAAATCAACCCAAACCTTTTCTATTTTTTTGTGGGTACTTCGAGAGGATTCCATCGTTGCATTTTCAGCATGATTCAGAGAATATTCAGGCCAAAAATCCACTTTATCTTAGCAGTGTGTTTTACTAAACAAATGAAAATTTGCACCACTTTGTGGGTTTCTTGGAGAGATGGTTTGGGGCCAATACCTTTCTAGGTTTTGTTGGCCTTGTTTAGAAATTTCACTAGGTAATTCATCATAATTTTCTGGGAATGTTTGAGGGAATATTTTCCATTTCCTATCCAGCAGTAGCAGCAGAAATTTATTGGGTCAGCACAGAAATTGGAGAGGAGCTTCTACAATGCTTGGGCTTCATTATTATCACTTGAGTTTTGTCTTTCTTTCTTGTAGAAAGCCCATATTCTATTATTTCCATCTATTGTATCCATTTTTCTCATATTAATAAAATGGCTCAGACCTTGGTTCATGTTCCTGATGTTTAATTCATGTGCTTGCATGTTTTTGAGATTCAATTTGGAGTTAGTTCTTACTCTCTATTATTTCTTGTAATGTCCTATTAGGAATATTACAGTGGTATCATAGCCTTGATCTTGGCCCAACTGTGGGTAGCAAACAATATCATGAAAGATTTGGGTATGTATTCTTAGTGATGGGTGAAACCGTAGACAAACCCATGGCTCAAGGGAGATTCAGTATGCATGAATTCTGGGGTGGAATTCGTTGGAACGATGAGAGGTTGGCCAAGTTGAGGAGGAAGACAGACCCAACCCATCCTCATCCTTACAACGGAGACACTAGAGGTTCACAGGTCGTAGGGGTGCAACCATCTACACTATGTGGGTAAAGTCAACCAACTCAGAGCACCAAATCTCCTCAAAAGGAGTAGGAATGACATAGATAGTTAGAGGGTGAGACTAGGAAGCGCTTCTGCTAGTGTAGACCTGGCTTTAGATATAAGGAGCCTAAGGAGGAGGTTGAGTATGGGGCAAAGGATATGTAGGAGTGTGAGGATCACATTGATATACCATTATATAACATGAGTCACCATTGTTGGATACCTCTTTGATAACACCGATTGAAATCTTGGCAGAGAGAGTATAGCATACAACCATAGATCCATATGTTGATGAGGTGTCGTTCCTATTTGAGGTTCCAAAAGACGCAGAGGTACTCAAATTCATGATTGATTTCCCAGAAAAAATCCACCTACAACAACATGGAGAACACATAAAGGGACATGAGCTAGTCATGGAGGACTAGTTGGTGACTCATGTTGATCCCATGGTGGAGGAGGACGAGCAGTCATATTTTGGGCCAACCACCGATTTAAAGTAGACAGATGAAAATATCATCCACAGAGTTGCAGTACTTCCAGAAAATAGCTCTCTTTGGGCTTATATATATGGGGCTTGCAACATTTCTAGGCTACCCTTTCAAAATGGAGAAAGAGATACAAAGTCACCTTGAAATATTTTATGTGCTGAATAAGATGGTGAGATGAGGTGACATGAGCTGTGCAGGGTTCAACACACACAGTATGAAGGGATTTTTCTATGTGTGTGAGTTCGTGCATTTGATCCCTCTCTTGGGATTGGATGGAAATATATTCTGAGTTGGTACCCAGTGGAGTGGGTTGGACTCATGGAGATGGTCGTAGTCTGGAGTGAAGCTCAGTTGGAGCTCTCAGAAATCGAGGGTACTAGTGGCCCAGGGTGGCATTGGGATCTAGGTGGTGCTTCATATCTGATATCAGGAATTTGGGATGGCTATGGCATTGATGAGGTAGTTGACCCAGTGATTGAACACATGCATTATTTAGGGGAGTTCCAATCGGTACTATTGGCTAGGAAGTTTGTGTGAAAAATCAATGGGTTATTTTGGTATGTTGGTTTCACACAAGGTCGCGGGATTATTAGAATTATCTGGCAGGATCTGGTTGGAGTAGGTGTCATGGGTAGGCCACAACATCAAGAATTGTATGGAGACGATGTTCTCCCATTGAGGTATTGGGCTCAAGGGTCACTAAGGATAGGCATAGCAGAGATATCCCCTCTAACAGGTGTGGAGTTAGGTCACTTAGGTCTACCAGGATGGATGAGGAGACATGACATGTGTCACGGTGGGTTCACTAGAAGACTGGTGGATACTTTGGTACATGCAGGATATCATATGTTATAGGGTCGTATGATAATAGGTAGTGGTACACAGGATTGCACAGAGTTATGATGTAGGGTCCAGTGTTATATAGAAGGATGTGGCATGATGCTTACATACCCAGTTTTAGACTGTAGCATCCATTTGTGTAGAGGGCTATTCAATGAGGAGCAGTGACATATATATGAGCATGGAGATGCATGGTGGTGTTCCATATCATGTCGGTTTACATTGTGGAGTAGGAGGAGTGACTCACATTACATTGAGTACCAACGAGGAGTGGTAGGTACAGTGACACAGGCAAGACTCGAGACGATACATGATGGTACAACAGTAGCAAGGGGTATACAGTGGTGTATAGGGGTAGGCCGCAATGTACAGCGGCATGCCAAGGAGTACAATGATACTTGGTGGTGTGCAGGGGCATATGGTGCTACACCATGGGGTCTTAGAGTGTTTCCTCCAAGGAGACTTATGGATGAATATACTGGGCAAATATTTGGGTGTAGTTCACCTAAGATCGACGAGGAAATAGATGAGCGAAACTTAATGTTATCCATGGGGACCCAAATGCTTTTCCCTCTTCTACATCATTTAAAATAATAGAATATTTGGTTATTTTCTTTTGACACTTTGGGCACGAGAAAAAAGGGATGGGGATCTCACCCAATATATTTGGATGAAACTCAATGCAATAGGGGAGAGACTTCTCAACAAAGACATCGGGTCGGTGTGCGAATTTTCAACCACAGGTTGGGAGATGAGGTGATCATTTGCAAGGGTGGAATATCGTTCATCATTGATTCTATGCTTGGGGAGACAGTCACAAGGGAGATGTGTGTCACTCTTTCCATAGGGCATGTCAGGACCATGCATGAGCAGAGGATACCATGTAAGGATGAGGCAATTTTCTAATATGTGTCCTGGCTCCATAGATTGTATTGGCACATTATCGAGAGGGTGGATGGCAGACTTAGTGGTGATGGTTGGCAGGAGCAGGATGGATCCAAATACACTAAGTCAATTGTGACCATATATTGGCTGCATTCAGGGGGTATCTATTTGGCACATGTGCTTTACAGTGGTCATCAATACTATGCAGTGGTAGGCACATGAAATTTTAGCATGCATCATATTAGTTCATTATATATGGAGCCTATATATTGATTGCACGCAATGACTAGAGACAAGGCATGGATGGATTCCAATAGTGGTTAGAATTATGCCACAACAGGTCTGGCTATGGGATCTAGGGATTTAGTTGGTTGATAAATCACTATGTCTCATGATGAGCAGAGTCATGGAAAAGAGTGACATAGGTCACTCTTGGGTTGATACATGGGGGTTTGCGGAGTACTTCATCATATGGCAAGGCACGATTTCCCTATTGTTGCACAGGTTCGAGGTTAGCTTTAGATGGGTAGGCTTTGACATCATGGAGATGTCTGGGAAGGATGTATTTGGCCTTTACTAGTATTTCACCATTGGGTTCCAGGATAGGAGAATACGGTATGGGCACTAATGTATCTCAAGAAACAATCCCGTGGCTATGGTAAGGAATCAGTGCTTAAGACATTTTATAAATGTATGTCACAATTACCATATCAAATGGCCTTTGTTTAACACCCTTGGAATTCAGTTACTTAATACCCTCAATAATTTGATATAATGAAATCCTTCACAATGCCATAAACTGCTGATATTTGAATGGAATGAAAAGAAGAATTGTAAGAGAAACTCAAAATGATATGCTGAAAACACAGAATCTATCACTTTTAAGTTTCAGAGGAAATTCATGGAGAAAGAGAGAACTTAAAATAATATGTTGTAAACACGTAATCTGTCACTTTAAATTTCTATCAGGAGTTTATGAAGAGAGAAGAGATGAGGTGAACGAGCGCAAATTAAGGTTATTTAACTCTTACTCATAGGTGTAATTAAGAGACCGACTGCTACATTACTTCACTTCATTTAAAGAGGAATAACACTAGAGCGAAACAAGAAAGACGTATCAACATCAAAAGTTATAGGAAACTCAATCTTCTTTCATTAATTTCTAAGAGAATTCAGTCATAAACTAACAGTCATCCAGAGGTCCAAAACTCAGAACCCCTTTTCTTTATTTATATCTACTTAAATACATCACTGTGGTTTGTAACTATTGAACTTCTTGAAACTACTCAACTACATAAACTGTTAATATAACCTGTGCAATCATACTTGAGAGAGTAAATTCAAACAGGAAATATTGTTTGTTTTCTAAATTTGATGTTGCTGATGCGTCCTCCCGAAGTGTTGAGGTGGCCTTTCTGGTCATGATGCAGTGGCTACACAGCTCTGTAATGACGCTTTCGTGCTCGACTTGACCCAGTTGTCATGCTCCTAATGGTGCCGCTATACACTTTTTTTCCCGACTCTGCGTATGCCCATGTGCTTGAAATGTTGTCACTCGTATCACCTGCTACCTGACTCTGCCTCTTCTCCTTTGTTCTGCGTTAGGTCACTTACTCGATTTTCTTTGCCGCATTCTACCTATTTCTTCATTGCCAAGGCATTTCACTGGTTTCACGTTATAACCCTCTTTTCGTCCTCTCACATGGTTTAACACATGAAAATTCTTTACTTCCGAATCTAAAAACCTTTGGAATTCACTTTTGAAATTGTGTCGCATCCGCCCGCACATTGCATCTCGTTGTTTTTAGCTTGTCTTTTACACTTATCTTCTAAGTCTCATGATATGTGCTATGCAATCGGATCCCACCGAGCATCGCACATCATGCTTCGGTGAGTATAAATTTTACCTTAGCCCGTAACTGTTAAAACTAGTGATGTGCGTTTTGTGGTTGGGTCCCACCGAGCATCGCACATTGCACTTCGGCCACTTTATCATTTACCTCTTGTGCTTGTCTTTTGAAACTTATGGTTTGTGGCTTGCAATTTAATCTCCACTGTCCATCTCTTTGCTCTAGTTCTGTGCTTTGATCTTGACTATCTGCTTTCCCCTTTGTGCCTCCTCCAAAACTCTTAAGTTTTTAAGGGAAATGCACCCTGTTAGTCATCAGTATTTTTCACTTGTTAGTGATGACTATGTCCATAGCTGATTTTTCTAGAAGCTGATTTCCATATGTCAATTTGTCATCTAGAAAACCCTCATAAAACGTTTTTCGCCCTCCTACTTTTCAGTCCGCCCATGTCAAAGTTAAAACTCATTATCAATATCCTATCTAGCTTTAGCCCTATTGGTCTGCTCATCAGCTCTAGAAAGATAATCCAAGTCTGTTCCAAAAGCCTCCCTTAAGTTAGGCAGTGGCGCTTTAAGGCATTTTACCCTTGGCAACCATCAAAAGGCCAAAAACCTCCATCTGCTACAGACCATTCATGACAGACCTCCCACTCTGAAAATGAAATTGATCACAGACCTAAGTCGTGCCACTTACACGCCCCTAAGTCTCAGCACTGCATAGACCATAGTCTCAAGCTGATTATTAGGTGTTTTACAGTGTTTTGTGGATTTTACAGAGACATGAAATATATCATCATCTCAGGAGAAAATTCTTGAAACCACATTTAGAAGAACAGTTGCTTCTCAATGTCAACATGAGCCTGAGATACAATCTGCAGGGCAAGGAGTTACTCATCAAACCCTTGCAGCTTCCATTCAGCATGAAATCACAGTAGAAGAAAGACAACACTGTCAAACAGACTAGTAATTTGTCATGGCCAAGAACCTCCTTTATCTACAAGCAGAATGTTAAGGCGCCTCCTTCATCTACAAGCAGAGGGTGATGGCTAATATTGATTTGAAGAAATTACAAAACTGACTATAAGCACAGGTTTGTTTTTACTAGATAGTGAAAAGGTGATTCAAGGTTTCTGAAGGAAAGTGATGATCAAGACAGGGCTAAGATCTGAAATATGCAAGACAAAAGAAATCAGTGTTTGGTCTTATGTCCTAAGAAAGAAGATAAATTGAAGTTACCAGCATCAGCATCATGGCGCAACAGAAAAAGACTTCATTGATCAAAGCTATCATAACAAAATATCTCTGCAGGGGTGTGAATATGAATAGCTCCAATTAGTCTTGAGCAGGAAAATACTTCAGTAAAAAGACCCCTGTGTGTTCTTTTGTTTCTGTTGAAATGTGAAATACAATCCATGTTTTATGGATGAACATAAAGAAGAGGCAGGAAAGTAGTACACAACCCCAGATATAAGACATCTTAATATCAGTCAAAGCGCCAGTGTAAGTCCAGCTGTTGCAAGTTACACTCCACCACAAAGACAGGTGTTTTCTTCAGATACTGCAGGTTGGTGTTTTCAGATTTTCATTAGGAAGAAGATGGCTAATAAAAGCCTTGGTATCTGTGAAATATGCCAGCAGTTATTCCACATCTTTTATACTTGCCTCCTCAACACAAAGACAGAAACTGGTTATGATCGGAGTTTTAAAAACCCTGGGACAACATGCCAAGCTAATCATGCATGTCTTTCTTGAAAGCAGCTCCATTCATAAATAGGTGCCTTTTCAAATATGCTACAACAGCTGACACAAAAAATTTGGGTTTATCTCCTCAAGAGGCCTTAAAATTGAGACTATTGTTCATAATATGCAAAAGAGGTGTTTTGACATGTCAGTTTTTGGAAAACTTGAGACATATACAGGTTTTCATTAGTTTAAAAGATCAAGAGGCACCATATTGGTATGTTTGAGTAGAGAAAGGTGTTGGAAAGAGCGCCCTTTTTAAAGACATAGAATGAGTTTAAAAGACACCTGGCAGTCAAATCATTGTCACAGTAAGGCCTTGTCACCTTGAAAGCAGCCAGAAGCAGACGCATTAGTTTTTAGGATCAAAGGATAAATCTATCGAATTACTAAAGTTGCCTCATCATCTTTAGTACATTGTTGAGTAGTTGGTCCGGGGTTGAAATACTATGAAACGGTCTAGCAGTGGCAGAAATCACCTTCCAAAAATATAAGCACTGTAAACATATTGGGTGACCTTTTGAATATGTTTTTAAATAGGTTGATATCTATTAAAGTTGTTTCAAGACACGAAAACCATTTCGCCAACATCTTTCAAAGTAGTGGATCCTCTCAACACAGTTAAAGATCACTTTGGATTTCAAAGAACAGACCAAGACATCATTTCAAAGGGTAAGACCTTGGGAAAACCATCACAAGTCCAATACAAGTGGTTTTTTGACTTGTTGCATTTCAAAAAGACAAGGTTCGTTGCAAATTCATTATTCAAACACCACAGCCCAAGCGAATCATTCATTGGAGGACCGAAGAAAGGATTTCTGAACAGAAAAAACATATTTTTTTGGGTCAAAGTTGTGCGCGGCACGCCTGAAAATGCGCGCGGCGCGCCTGGAGCAGAATTTTCAAAGGGCTCTAACGTGCGCGCGGCGCACCTGTAGGAGCGCGCGGCGCGCCTGTGCGTGTCGGTCTTGTCGTCTCGACAGTCGACCCGACAGCCCTTTTCTTGCGCGGCACTCTTCCCTTCAAAAGCGTTGCGCCTATAATAAGCCCTAAAACGCCTCCAAATCATTTCAAAGTTGCTCCAAAGTACAAACAAAAGATTGACATGATGTTTCAAGGGATTTTTTGTGCTACTCTCCCTTTGAATCAAGATGCTAGACAGGGTTATGAGGCATTAAAGGTCATGGTGTAAGTCAAATGTGTTGAGCACCATTTTTGAAGATGGTTGCAGTAGGCTGATAATGAAGTGTCAATTCAAATTTTACAATCTCTGATGCAGGATCCAGCAGTAATGAATATGATTAAGATGTGGTCGAAACCTGTACAAAAATGCAATTTGAAGCACAGATGGTCCAGCTTAAGAAAGATCCTACTTTAAAGCCTGGTTTGGATGACATTTCAAAGGGTGGGCCTCCTACAATGATGAAGTATTGAAATGATCCAGTGGTACTCAGTAAGCTTGGGAAAGCTTTTCAAATGGGCAGCTCAGGAGATATGCCAGTTTCCCAGCAGTCTGCTAAAAATAAAGGAGAAGAAACCAGTGAAGACACTGACAAGGAGACATCTTTGACTTTGACTGATATGGCCAGCACTGGTGATGTTAAGGAGGTGAAAATTTTGCTTACAAAGAGTTGAAATTGCATCTATATGAATATCCATAGAAGCTATCCTTGTTATGATGAAACAAAGTAAAAAATATGTCAGCTATGTGCATTATTGAAAACAAAAAGGAGAGATAAGGTGTTACTAGGGTGAAAACAGTAGGTCAGCTTTCAACACAGCCATCATATGAACATTTTTTGATCTTTCATAAGGCAGAATCAGTGAGTAAATCTCATTACATTTAGAAGTGTTTTTATCAAACTGGTGTACAATGCAATAGGTATGTGGAAGGAAGGTTTTGGTTTAAAAGTTCTGACTCATGAAGTCTTTGACATCTTTAAGTTTCATAATTTTAAAACTTTGCAAGCTCTACCACTGTGATTCTACCATGTTAACTTTCAATCTGTAGTATACTTTGTGATTAACTGTTTGTGTTGTTGAAACCACCGTTTAAATGAAAGACAGAGAAAGATTAGTGTATGGTTTTGAGATTGAGGAGGATTGGGGGTTTCTACTCCTATTTACATGAATATATTGTCAATTCCCTGTAACTTTGTGGAAGGGTAAGGATCTACTAAAATAATGTGAATTTCACTGAACGCCTATCCTTATTAACTCGTGTTTTTCTTAAAGTTTGCTAAGAGTAACATACCAAGTGAAAGGGGAGCTGGGGAGGGGAAAAGAGTGGTGTCTGGGTAGTATTTTACAATTTGGAAGCATTTAAAACCATTAGTGTTTACAGTAAGTTAACAGGCTCAGACAAAGCTGCCCAAGACAGACTAAAGAAGGCATTCCAAAGACTTGGAAGCATTTTGGTGTTTCAGGAGCACATCTAGATCAAGATGCCCCTCTAGGAAAGACAACAGGAGCAGCATGACACTGGTAAAGATAAGCAGCGGCAGGAAAAAGAGGAAGAGAGTGTTGAACAGCAGCAACTCAGCAGCTTAAGCAGCAGCATAAGGATGATGATCAAAGATAGCAGTTTCTAGAAGAAAAGAAATAAAAAACACCTTTAAACTTGGAGTTTGGGCCCAATCTTCAAAACATGTTGCCAAAGACCCTTGAGGGTCATACACACCAATTTTGGGCCCATTTTGACAACTTTTGGTTTTTTGGCATTTTTGGGTTTTTGGTAAAAAACTCATAAACTCACCATTTCATTTTGAGGATTCGTCAAGGGAGGAGAATGGTACCATCGGATGCCATAATTTCATGAGCATGTCCTCAGCGATTTTCAGAGCATTTGGAGATCATTTTCCTTTTCAAAACAGCGAAAAAGGCTCGCATTTTGCACACTCTACCCGGTCTATCAGCAGACTGTAATTTTCTGGCTTTTTACACACAGGTGCAGATTTGAAGGACTTCTAGGCATCGGATTGGAGAAATTTCAGTTGCGCCGGAAAGTAGACACTCAGATTTTTCCAACAAGCTATCATGAGATTCGTTTCGACATCAGGAAGGCTGCTAAATGTTTCCGGCAAGCCAGGGGACCTTTTTCTGATATAAATTTGAAGTATTTTTGTAATTTTTGAACCTCAAAAATCTGCTTTTTCCAAATGTGCGTTTAGCTATTTTTACACTTGGAAAATGAAGCAAAGTCAATTACATTCCCTTTTTTATCAATTTTTAGATATTTTATGAGATATTTTTGTGCCTTGGGCTTTGCAAAGCCTCAAGGACAAGTTTAGATATTTTGATTAGGCCAATGAGGATGGAAGTTGAACCATGAGGTTTTCCTCACTTGAGCCTATTTATTCCACAAGCTCTCATTGTAAACAAGGCTAAACTTGAGAAGAGAAGCAATATATTGGTCATATGAGCTTTGGAGAAAAGACTTGTGCTATGCTTTTGGATTGCCTCTTGAATGTTCTTGGATGGATGATGAAGGATTGTTGATGGATTCCATGACATGGTAGAATGGTATAGTGTTTCTTGCTTTGTTGTTGTCTTCTAGTTTTCATTCA